>PVJC01037230.1:0-17307 GCA_004026665.1 Murina feae | reverse complement strand
GGGGGCTCTCGGCCTGCTTGGTGGCTGCCCAGGCCCTTTGCGGGGCACCGGGGAGTGGGAAAGCAAGGCTGCAAGGGCCAGGGTCCTGCTTGGCTGCTCCCCAGACCCCTTGGCAGCACCGGGAAGTGGGAAAGGAAGGCAGCAGGGGACGGGTGAGTGGGAAAGAGTCGGCGGCCTGCTTGGCGGCATCCCAGGTCCCTTCTGGGGATCAGGGAGCAGGAAAAGGCTGGCCTGACCACGAGGTGGGGTTTTCCCTGCTTTCTGGTGGCTGGAGGAAGATGGGCAGTAGGCAAGCTTGGGAGGCAGGCAGCACCCAGCCCTGGCCACAGCTCAAAAAAGAGAACAACATGCAGGGGAGGGCAAGAGTCTGAGTGATCAACATAGAGGGGGTGCCTGCTCCAAGCCTTGATAGTGTACCTGGGGGCAGGTCCCCAGCAGGTAGACACACACAGGAGGACTGCTCCAAGCCTCAGATGTGGCTGGGGGCATGTCCCCAGTGGCCACACACACACACACACACACACAAAAGGCTCCTGGCAGACTGGGTCCATCATAGAACATCCACGGAGGGGTCCCAGACTGTGAGAGGGCACAGGCTGGGCTGAGGGACTCCCTCCACCCCGAGTGCACAAATTTTTGTGCACCGGGCCCCTAGTTGAGTATAATGTTGGCTGTAGATTTGTCATGTATGGATTTTATTATGTTGAGGTATGATCCCTCTATTCCCACTTTGCTTAGAGTTTTTCCAAAAAAGGGTGTTGGATTTTTTGAATGCTTTTTCTGCATCAATTGATATGATCATGTGATTTTTGTCTTTGTTTATGTGATGTATCACATTTGTTAATTTGTGAATATTATAAAAGCCTTGATTTCCTAAAGTAAACCTGACTTGGTCATGG
This sequence comes from Murina feae, assembly GCA_004026665.1. Taxonomy (NCBI): domain Eukaryota; kingdom Metazoa; phylum Chordata; class Mammalia; order Chiroptera; family Vespertilionidae; genus Murina; species Murina feae. The sequence goes on along the minus strand of PVJC01037230.1, from coordinate 16,408 downwards.
TGTAAGATCTTTTTAATGTATTGCTGAATTGGATTTGTAAATATTTTGCTGAGGATTTTAGCATCTATGTTTTTCAGGGATATTGGTCTGTGATTCTCTCTCTTTGTGGTATCTTTATCTGGTTTTGGTATTAGGGTAATCATGGCCTCATAGAAAGACCTTGGAAGTGCTCCTTCCTCTTGAAACTTTGGAGTAGTTTGAGGAGGTTAAGTGTTTGTTTTTCTTTGAATGTTTGGTAAAACTCCCCGGTGAAGCCATTCAGAAAAGGGCTTTTGTTTGCTGGGAGTTTTTATTTTATTTTTTTATTACTGCTTTAATTTCATCAGTAGTTATTGGCCTATTCAAGGTTTTACTTCTCCCTGATTGATTTTTGAAGATTGTATTTTTCTAGGAATATGCCTACTTTGTCTAGGTTGTCCAATTTATTAGAGTATAATCATACATAGTATTTTTTGTGATACTTTATATTTCTTTAGGGTTAGTTGTTACTTTACTTCTTTCATTTCTGATTTTGTTTATTTGGGTACTCTCTCTTTGTTTCTTGATGATTCTGGCTAGAGGTTCAACAATCTTGTTTATCCTTTTAGAAAACCATCTCTTGGTTTTATTGATCTTTTAAAATTTTTAATCTGTATGTCATTTATTTCCACTCTGATCTCTATTATTTCCTTCCTTCTACTTACTCTGGGCTTTTCTTATTATTCTTTTTCCAAGCCTTTATGTAGTAGAGTTAGATAACGTATGAAAAGTTTTTCTTGTTTTTTTGAGGAAGACCTGTAGTGCTATGAACTTCTCTCTTAGGACTGCTTTTCTGTGTCCCATATATTTTGGGTTATTGTGTGTTCATTTTCACTTGTTTCCAGGATTTTTTTATTTCTTTTTTTATTTCTTTGATAATCCATTCATTGTTTGATAGCATGCTATTTAGCCTCAATGTGTTCAAATGTTTTTGAGTATTTTCTTGTATTTAATTTCTAATTTCATGATATTGTGATCTGAGAAGATGTTTGCTATGATTTCAATCTTCTTGAACTCGTAGAGAGTTTGTGTCTTAACATGTGGTCTATCTTTGAAAATGTCCCATGTGCACTTGAGAAGAATGTATATTCTGTAGCTTTGGGGTGAAATGTTCTCTAAATATCAGATCCATCAGATCTTGTGTGTTATGTAAGGACGTTGTTTCCTTGTTGATTTTTTTTCCTGGAAGATCTATCCAGTGATGTCAGTGGGATATTAAAACCCCCTACTATGATTGTATTGTTCTTGATCTCTTCTTTAAAATCTTACAGAAGATTTTTTTAAATATATTTGGTTGCTACTGTATTGGGTTCATATAGGTTTACCAGAGTTACATCTTCTTGTTGTACTGGTCCCTTTAGTGTTATGAAATGACCTTCATTATCTCTTGTTATTGCATTCACTTTAAAGTGTATTCTGTCAGATATGATACTACTACCCCAACCTTTTTTTTTATTACCAAGAGTCTGGAAAAAAATTTTTCCATTCCTTCACTTTCATTCTGTGTGAATCCTTTGTTCTGAGCTGGATTTCTCTTGTAGCATATAGTTAGGTCATTTTCTTTAATCCGTTCAGCTATCTTATACCTTTTGATTGGAGCATTTAATCCATTTACATTTAAGGTTATTATTGATCAGAGCCCCGGTGCACAAGAGTTTGTGCACTCGAGGGGTGGCGGTTCCTCAGCCTGGCCTGTGCCCTCTCACAGTCTGGGACCCCTCAGGGGATGTCCACCTGTTGGCTTAGGCCTGCTCCCCAGGAGATCGGCATAAGATGGCAGTCAGACATCACTCTGGCAGCCTGGGAGCCCTCGGGGGATGTCCACTTGCTAGCGGGGAGCAGGCCTAAGCTGCAGTCAGACATCCTTAGCATTGCTGAGGAGGCAGGAGAGGCTCCCACCACCCGCTGTACTGGCAGCCATCAGCCTGGCTTGTGGCTGAGCAGAGCTCACTCTATGGGAGCACACTGACCACCGGGGCAGCTCCTGCATTGAGCATCTGCCCTCTGGTGGTCAGTGTGTGTCATAGTGACCAGTCATTCCCAGTGGTTCTGCTGTTAGGGTCAATTTGCATATTGCCCTTTTATTATATAGGATTGGTATTTATATATTGCCATTCTTATTCTTTATGCCTGTGTTCTTCTGTTTCTCTCTATTTCTTCTTCTTACACCAGGTCCTTTAGCACTTCTTGCAGTGCTGATTTGGTGGTAATAAACTCTTGTGGCCTTTTTTTTGTTTGTTTGTGAAGCTCTTTATTTCACCTTTGATTTTGAATGATAGCCTTGCTGGATAGAGCAGTCTTGGGTTCAGTCCCTTGGTTTTTGCTACCTTGTATTCTTCATGCCATTTCTTTCTGGTCTGAAGGGTTTTTATTGAGAAGTCAGCTGACAGTCTAATGGGAGCTCCCTTGTATGTAACTTTTGTTTTTTCTCTTGCAGCCTTTAAGATTCTTTCTTTATCTTTATTATTTGCCATTTTAATTAATATGTGCATAGGTGTGAGTCTTTTGAGGTTCATCTTGATTGGGACTCTGTGTTTCCTGAAGTTGAGTGAGTTTTCCTTTCACTTGGTTAGGGAAATTTTCTGCCACTATTTCTTCAAACAACTTATCTATTCTTTTATCAGATTCTTTTCCTTCTGGTACCCCTATAATGTTGATATTGTTATGTCTCATGTTGTCCCAAAGCTTCCCTAGACTCTCCTCCTGCTTTACTTTTTTTTTTTTTCATTCTCTGCTCTGAATGGGTGTTTTTGTTTTTCCCCCATTATGTTGTCTTCTAGTTTGCTGATTTGGTCCTCAGCTTCTTCTAATCTGCTGTTGAATCCTTCCAGGGTGTTCTTTGTTTTAGCTATGCCATTCCTCACTTATAATTAATTCTTATTAATTGTTTCAAGGTTTCTTTTCATGTTGGTGTAGCTCTCATTAAAACCTGTATAATTAATATCAGTTTGCTTGTAGTTCTCAATGAATTCTTTGATTGAGCTTATTACCTTTACTTTGAGTCCTTTATTTGACAAATTGTTTACCTCCATTTAATTTAGTTAATTTTCTGGCAAATCCTTCTTTTCTTTATTTTGGGGGCTGTTTCTTTGTCTCCCCATCATTGCTGTCTATTTGTTTTGTTTCTACGTATTTGATCAAACTGCTAAGTGTCGCAGCTTTTGTGGAGTGGGCCTATGTAGTAGGTGTTCTGCGGGACCCAGGGATGCGGTCTCTCAGACCTCCTGAGCTGGGTGCACTAGGAAACTTCCTTACTTGAGTTATTTGGGTCCTCCTGTTGTAGTTGGGTCTTGCACATTATTGTCTCTTTCCTGGATGGGGTCTTCTCTTAGGCTGGCTGACTATGTGGCCCACGTTGACCAAGTTGTGCAAGCTGTTGTGGAGGTGCTGACTGAACAGAACAAAATACAACACATCAAACCAGAAAACGGGAGAAACAAAACCAAAAATGTGCACAAGGCCCCTACAACACCAACAAAAATGATCACCAGTGAAGAATCAGGAAAGAGAAAGAGAGCAAGAGTGATAGAAAGAAAGAAAGAAAAAATTAGAGAAGAAAACAAAACAAACAAATAAGAAAGCACAAACAAAAAGAGTTAGGAAAGGAGGGACAGAATATGTAGATGCAGAGCTGAATTAAAGGAAATAAGAATAAAGAATTAGAGGAATAAGGAAGGAAAAATGGTTTAAAATAAGAAAGGGAGAAAATACAAGAAAAAAACTAAAAAGGAAAAAGCAGATAGTCCTAAAATATGAAAAAGAAAAAAGATATGAGAAAGAAAAGAGAAACAAATGAGTAGTGAAAAAAGGAAAAAGAAAAAATTGAGTAGGAAAGAGGAAGAGGAAAATTAGATATGTGAATGAAACAACAGAGAGTAGAATAAAAACAAACCAGATAAAGAAGATAAATTAAAAAAGGGAAAACAAAGAATGGAAAGAGAAAAAATAAAGAGAGGAAAAGAAAAAAAGTGAGGAAAAAAGGAAGAAAACTCAGAAGAGGGAAAAAAAGCTAGTGGCATTTGCTTCAGCAGAGGTTAGTGCCCCATGGGGCTCCCTTTGGACCCCACTCTTTCGTTCTGCCTGCCAATTCTGGGCTTCCTGTGAGGTACTTGAGTGCTGACACTGTCAGGCACTATCCTTTGGCTTTCAGCAACCTGGTTGAAAATCCAAACGATCTGCTGATCCACTATTTGTGTCAGTCTCCATAGGCCTTGGCTGCCAGCAGGAGGGGCCTATCTTCCCCCTGAAGTAGATTTATAAATAGCATGAGGCCCAGGACTGGTCAGCAAACTTCCCCTGGTTCCCTGGGCTCTGCTTCTGCCCCGCCTTTGCGTGCTAGCCCAGCTCACTCTTAATCACTCAAAAGGCTGTTTCTGAAAGGGCTTTAGGTGGGGGAAGTGCTGTTTAACTTTCAGGGAATGTGTTGGGTGTTTCCCTGTCATAGAGCTACTCTTCCATAAGTTGCCCAGATATTACTCTGCCCTGGGCTGAACAGAGATCCTTCTAAGGAGAACAGCGTGATCAGCTGGAAACCTGGTTTTTATCAGTTCTCCCCTGTGGGGAGGGTACCAGTCTGGTTTCCAGGATAGTGCAGCAGGCCAATAGCCCCTCCCCCAATCCAGTCACTGGTGCTCCTGAGACTGCTCAAAGGGCTAACTTGGCCTCCGCTTTTGTTTCCTCTGAAAAGCTTACAATGCAGGGTGTGGCAGGCAGGGCTCCTGAGAGTGCTGCTGGCTCTATCACCTGGGGCGGCGTTTTGTCTTTTCCTGCCCTGTGGCTACTGGGAGTAGATAGCTCCTCTCAGGAAAAATAGTCCTTTCAGTGTAGATGCCTAAGACCAAATGCTCTTATTTTTTTCCAAGTCTTTCTGCAATGCTTCCCCCCTACCCCCCAACTCTACCCCCCTTACCGCCCTCCTCCAGCATCTCCTTAGCACCATCTTATCTAATAAAAGAGTAATATTGAAATTGACTGTTTCTACGGGACGCCTAAGCCATGCCCACCAGTGAATCAGAGTGGCTGTACGAAAATTAACCCAGCCAAGATGGAGGCTGGCAGTCATGGAGCTGGAGTAAACAGGAGGCTTCCGTTGCACCAGGAGTAAACTGTCTGCCTAGGCTGGCTGGGCCTCTCTCTGCTCACTGCAACATTCTTTCAATTATAGAAGCCACGGAGCTGAAGCCAACAGAAGGCTTTGTTATTTGCCTAGGCTTTGGCTTAAAGCAACAGTTTCAATTATAGAAGATAAATAAACCCCAGAAACCTGCTTCCAGCCAGACTTTCTGGGACATTGGGTCAATGGGAGCTGTGGGCAGCCTGAAAGCCTGAAAATGGCCTTCAACCCTGCACCCAGGCTGCCCAGGCACCCCAGTAAGGACCCAAACCCTGAAGGGACTGTGGGAAGCCTGAAAATGCCCCTCAGCTCCTCACCCAGGCTGCCCAGGCACCCCAGTAAGGACCCAAAACCTGAAGGGACTGTGGGCAGCCTGAAAACAGCCCTGAACCCCTCACCCAGGCTGGCCACACCCCAATGGAGTGAGGGTCCACACTGGGGGGCTTGGCAAGCCTGTAAACAGCCATCAGCCCCTCACCTAGGCTGGCCAAGCACACCAGCAGGTGGACATCCCCTGAAGGGTACCAGACTGCGAGAGGGCACAGGCCGGGCTGGGGGACACCCCGAGTGCACAAATTTTTGTGCACCAGGCCCCTAGTTTGACACATAAAGAAAGAAATCTATAGTGTAGGAAGCAGGTGGAGCTTTGTGTGCACTGTGAGATTGGTAGTCTGTGCCTGAAATTCAATTCTTCACCCTAATTACTAGCTGTGGAACTTTAGTCAACAATTTCATCTTTCAAAGCCCCTGTTTCATCTGTAAAGTGGGAATATTAATAGTGCCTGGCAGCCAGATTTATTATGAGGAAAAATTACATATCACACATAAGACTCTTACTACAGAGGCCTCACTTTCAGAAAATACAGTTGGTCCTTTAGCAACACAGGGCTTAGGGACCCCTACAACCCCACCCTCTTTGTGATAGAAAATTCATGTATAACGTTTGATTCCCACAACACTTAAGTTGTCCCTCAGTATTTACTTAGCGTTGATCCCAGAAACCCCCATGGATACCAAAACCCATGGATGCTCTGGTCCCCTATATAAAATAGCGTTGGTCAATGGGTATAGTTGACTGTCCACATCCGGTATTCCCAACCACAGATAGAAAGCAGTGTAGGTATTTATTGAAAGAAATGCATGCATCAGTGGATTTGCACAGTTCAAACATTGTTTAGGTGTCACCTGTACTTACATATCATCTATATTGTATACCTTATTTGGAAAACAATTGTCTGTTATAATTTTGCATATTACTTTAAACGTTTCAAATTTTAAGAATATAACCATTTTTTCTAACCTTTCTGGAGAGTAAAAAAATTAACCAATCTTAATCATAGACTTTCATTAGAGCAGAGGTTCTCAACCTGTGGGTCGTGACCCCTTTGGCGGTAGAATGACCCTTTCACAGGTGTCGCCTAAGACCATCCTGCATATCAGATATTTACATTACGATTCATAACAGTAGCAATATTACAGTTATGAAGTAGCAATGAAAATAATTTTATGGTTGGGTCACAACATGAGGAACTGTATTTAAAGGGCCAGAAGGTTGAGAACCACTGCATTAGAGGATTAAATACTATAACAACAAGTATTAATATTTCCATTCATGACTTATAGAAATGTTGGCAAAGAAGCAATGTAGTTTGACTGCAAGTCATGGTTAAGAAAATGCTGATTCTTCATTACTCTCCCTTTAACCATAGAAAATATTTACTCTGCAAAAGTGTTCTCTCTTTTTATTGGATCTTTAGGAGCTTTGACTTTGGACATTGGTTGGTATGTTTTTGGATCTTTGTCAATTACTGGAATTGAAAGTTGGAGAAACCAAAAATCCTTCATGGTGAATTGTGGCCTAGGGCCTTATAAAGCTTCTCAAAGAACAGTTAAAAAATCAACCGTTTACCACCTGCTCTGAATTGCATGTTTCATGAACATTCGGGACCTGGTGGATGGGGGCTGGTCCCATTGCCCAAGTCCTGCAGCATGTGAGAGCAAGTCACATGAGAAGGAAGAGACTGTGGACTGCCTTGGTGACAGTCGGCCATCGCCAAGGAAACTGCTCCCTTGGTAACCATGGTCCGTCCATCTGTCTAGTTGCATTCCTAACACTTACATAGTCACTACCATGGAAAAATGTGTTTTAAAACAGAAATACACAGGGAAAAAACAAACAAAAATATAATGGAGTTGATAAAGAATTTTTGATTTTATGGAAAAGTTGTTAGGTCAGAGTTACAGTGTTCAGCAGAACATGTTGAGGGGTGCTAATGTATAAAAAGAAACCAAAATGTCCCCAATTTAAGCCAGCCTGTAAAACAAGACAAATCTAAACCAGATACTCATTGGATTTATTATTCATAATACATAGGTTTAAGGCTTCACAAAAGTATTTGTTAGGCTCTGGTTATAAACATTGAATGCAACCAAACAGAGTTAAGCTAAAGTTTGCATAACTTTATCTATCTTAAAGAGAGATATGGGCAAGAGTGCAGGAGATAACTTACTGTATAGAACTACCTAACTTAGCATTGCCCTACCTAATGCATGTACACCCACATTATGATATGGGAAGTTTTCTCCTTTGAAAAAATATGTAGCATAGACCTTTGTTACTCTTTGATGTACAAAGCAAACATTAAATTGGATTTCAGATTAAGTAACAGAAGCAGAGTAAGGCTAAACACCAAGATCATGTATGAAATCTATGTAGTCATTATTTAGTCATGGTATGCTTTGCCAAAGAAAAGTGCTTGCCAACTTTATGCTTTTATCTTTACTAATCAGTAATTCATTAAATACCTTTTACTATCTTTACTTTTTTCCATTTGTTGGGGACAAGAGAGGATTTCCATCAATGACTCTCTCCCCGCTTTTTGCCTCACTTCTTTTTCAAAGAGGGTAGAATGTCACGAGCTATCAGAAATTAAGGCAGGGATCTTTGAAGCAAAAATCTAAGGTGGTAGAAAACATCCTATTTAAGAACACTTGATTTGTTCACAGTTCTTCAGGAACACAATAATGCAGTAAGTAAAGAATGCCTACACTGACTTGCCTTTGACTTTGAGAGGCCAGAGATTAAACTTAGAATGTAAACGTTTGAGTAAAGAGAAACTAAGACTATCATATACAGTAGCTACATGAATTTTACAGGAAGTTTACTGTCTCTATGAAAATAATTTGTGAATTATAATTAATACAGTGATCTTCATAATGTGAAGAGTTTATACCAAGAAGGAAAGGTGTAAATTTCAAAGGAGTGTCCTTTACAATTAAACACTTATCTAATCTAATAAGAGAAACATGTAAATTGACTGCACTTCCGCTATGCCCCAACCCACGCTCACCAGCCAATCAGAGCGTCTATATGCAAATTAACCCAATCAAGATGGTTGACGGCAGCCACGGAGCTGGAGCAAGCAAGAGGCTTGGTTGCCCCAGTGATGGAGGAAGCCAAGCTTTCTGCCTGCCCTGGCTGGCTGTGGCCTCTGCTCAAGGCAACAAAGTTTCAATTATAGAAGATAAATAAATTCCTGTTACCTGCTTCCAGCCAGCTTTGCTTGGGTTGCAGGGGGCCATGGCCAGCCTGCAAACAGCCATTAGCCACTCACCCATGATGGCAACACCCTCATGGGGTGAGGGTCCCTGCTGGGAGGCTTGGCCAGCCTGCAATCAGCTATCAGCCACTCACCCAGGCTGGCCAGGCACCCCAGAGGGGACCCCTATCCTGAAGGGCTGTGGCCAGCCTGCAAACATCAGCTCCTCACCCAGTCTGGCCAGGAACCCCAGGTGGACCCCCCACCCTGATCTGGGACACCCTTTAGGGCAAACCAGCTGGCCCCCACCCATGCACTAGGCCTCTATCCTATATAATAAAAGGGTTATATGCAAATTGACTCTAACAGTAGAACCACTGGGAATGACTGGACACTATGACACACACTGACCACCAGGGAGCAGACGCTCAATGCAGGTGCTGCCCCCTGCTGGTAAGTGTGCTCCCACAGGGGGAGCTCTGCTCAGCCACAAGCCAGGCTGATGACTGCCAGTACAGCAATGGTGGTGGGAGCTTCTGCCTCCTCAGCAGCACTAAGGATGTCCAACTGCAGCTTAGGCCTGCTCCCCATTGGCAAGTAGACATCCCTGAGGGCTCCTGGGCTGCCAGAGGGATGTCTGACTGCCAGCTTAGGCCCATTCCCCCGGGGAGTGTGTCTAAGCCAGCAGGTGGACATCCCTTGTGGGGTCCCACACTGCGAGAGGGCACAGGCTGAGCTGAGTTACCCCCCCTGCCCCCGAGTGCACAAATTTTTGTGCACCAGGCCTCTAGTCTATAATAATAAAAGGGTAACATCCTAATTAGAATGGATATCTTCTGGACATCCTTCCTGACAAAGCTAGAGCTAGGGGAAAGACAGCCCAGGGTATTGGGTGCCTGTGGATGGCTGGAGGGAAGCCAGCCTGGGTTCCCAGGTGCTTGCTGGCAGCCAGAGGAGGGGTGCTTGGGTTCTGAGTGCTGGAGGGAAGCCAGTGCTGGCAACTGGGAAAAGGAAAGCCTACCCTTGCACTAATTTTCCTACATTGGGCCTCCTGTATTAATATAAAGGGCTAAGTAAGGAAAATATATGTAATGTTAGTTACATTTTATATTCTGAAAACATGAACCCATGGGACATGTTGGAGATAAGCATGGGTTATGTTTTCAAATGCAAATTAAAAAATAGCCTTTAACAAATTTCTGATGTACTTTACACATCTTAATGAAAATCACTTTCACACCAATGCTAACCAGACCCTGGTTGTGACAGAGTTATCATCACATGTGCTTGCTCATGAAAACTTGCTGTCTGAGACTGTCAGCCACTGAGAGGAAGTCTTGGGAATAACAATGGAGTGATCTTCGAAGGCAGCTAATGTTCACGGTGGCACAAAGCATGAGAGTACACACATCAACAACTGCGTCAGAAATGAATGGAGAAGACCTGGACTAAAAATAAGCAGAAATTTTAGGAAGACTTTAACCAATTTATTTTACTTATATTTCACTTTTTATGTTTGCACAAGTGTGAAATATAATAAAAATGTGTTTAACTCTAAAACTGTTCTTTTGATAAGTACAGAATAAGAATTTTAGGTGATAAAAAAGCATTACACTATAGTTTAAGCAGCACTGTTTTTTCTTACTCCACAGTAAAGAAAAAAAAGCCCATCTTATAATTGACACAATCTTACATTCAATGAAATATGGAACTAAGTTTAGATACCACCTTTCATTATCTAAGAAGTGAGACAAAAAGAGGGGAGAGAGACGTGGAGGGAAATATTGACTAAGAAGGACTCTCTTCTCCCCAGCAAATGGACAAAAGCAAAGATAGCAAAAGGTATTCAATGAATTGCCGATTACTAAAGAGAAAAGCACAAAGCTGGTAAGCACTTCTCTATGGCAAAGCATACTATGACTAAACAATGACTACATGGATTTCATACATGACCTTGGTTTTAGCCTTACTTGCTTCTGTTACATAATCCAACTTAATGTTTGCTTTGTACACCAAAGAGTAACAAAGGTCTATGCTACATATTTTTTTCAAAAGAAAAACTTAAAGGAGAAAACTTCCCATATCATAATGCTGATGTATATGCACCAAGTAGAACAACATTAAGTTTGGCAGTTCTAAAGAGCAAGTTAATTTTCTCCCAGATAAATTATTCTTCAAAAATATCTTCAATGTCAAACCTAAAATGTTTTCTTTACAATACTGCCAGTTAGTTATTGCACATGTTCCCCCGTTTTATCTATGGGAGTTTGTGCCTCGTGATTGAGGGGTCAGCCATATATCCATCCCACTTTCCTGATCTGCTTGACAGACTCTTATGGAGACATCGGAGGACAGCATGCTGCTCCTGGAGCGGCGTCACTCTACTTGAGATGCCATTGAAATTTAGTAATGTGATAGTATAACTTCCATTTGGTGAAAAGTTATTTTCATTACGACACATTAATTAATACAATATGAAAGCAAAGAATCCAAAAGTAAATTATAAAAATCTATGTAACCTCCAGCTGATTCTTCAGTTTATTTTCAAAATGCATTTGTTTTTAGATTATCTGCAGTGGGGAAAATGTACTTACCAAATCATGTAGCACATCCCCAGACATACACAATACCACCAAACCTGTCCATTTAATGTGGGCAGTTGCTTTACTTTAGAGTTTCGTTCTGAGCACTGCACTTTCCTCATTGATAATATAATTTCTGAAGAATCAGTGACTGCTGGAAAATTTTAATTACCTTGAAACCATGTGTGGCCTAAGGAAGGCCACATTACCCAGCCTACATTGCAATCAAGTGGGGTCATGTGACTGTATTCTGGCCAAGACAACGGGGACAGAAGTGATATACCCACTCACAGACCTCCTCCTCTGTTTCTCTGCTTGTTGAATGGTAGATACAAGATTCTCAGAAGGGCTCCAGAGCTTCCCAGAGGGATGAGCAGCAGGAGGAAGCAGATTGAGTCCGTCATGTCTAACTCTGTGGAGGAGAGAAGCCTGCATTCCCAATCTACATTTGATAGTGCCAAGAGTAAGATAGCTCTGATGTGTCAGACTGCTAAATGTTGGGACTGTTTGTTACAGAAGCTAGGGTTACTGAACCTAACCTTGATATTGATAGTATAACAGCTCCTATGTTCCTTAGGAGCTCCACCAGATATTATATATATAAAACCCTAATATGCAAATAGACTGAAAGCAGAACTGAACAACTGGTCACTATGATGTGTATTGACCACCAGGGGACATACGCTAAACATGGTGTGTGTTGGCAACAGGTGGCAGAACATGGAACATGGTGGGCATTGGCTGCAGCGGGATGGTGGAGCAGGTGAGCGGGGGTGCCAGACCAAGGTGGGGCACCGGTTGCTGTCATCAGGGCGAGGCTCTGGTGGTTACTGAAAATTCTTTGCTCCTGTGTGCTGCAGGCCCGATGTGTGCTTGCATCTGCTGACGGTGCCAGCCCCATTTGCACCCACTGCTGGCGCTGGCCCCAACTGCTCTGTGCCATGAGTGGGTGTGAGCAGGGCTGATGCTGTCAGTGTGTGGGAGTGGTGGTGGCAGGAGTGGGGCTGCTGGCAGATAGGTGACGGGGGACTGTGGTGGGAGGGGCCGGGTGAGGGCACACAGGATGGGCCGAGAACCACTCCTGTGCCCACTGCAGTCTCACAGCCCACAGGTCCTTTCAAGGTGCATGAATTTGTGTACTGGGCCCCTAATATAATAGAAATAGACAACCTTTGTAACACAGGAAAACATGATCAAAATGCATCTGGACATTTACTCCCTCACCTCAGAAATGCATTTGAGTGCCCATGTTCTAAGGATTGGCTTACCCTGAGGGATGTAATAATGAGCCAAATAGATGTGGTTCTTTTCCTCATGGAGCTGACAGCCTACAACGCAGATATTAAGCAATGGATCATACATATAAAGGCAATATTATAACCCTGATCGTTTTCCTAACAAAGAGAATCATGAACCTACCAGAAGCACAAGAAAAGTGCATATTTGCCTTACAGTAGACTTCAGGGAGATGCCCATGAGGAAGGGTTGTGTGCTGAGGGGGCAAATATTCAGTTCCTATGTGGGAGTCAGATGACATGAGGCAAATACTGAGCACCCACGTAGGTGAATGAGTAGAAATGGGGTAGGTGAGCCTGGACAAGAAGGCAGCGGTCAACCTGGGCTAGAGTAAGCCTTTTGCTGTTTACTCAGATACTGAATGAAAAGCTCTCCCTGGCTACATCATATTTACATGAAGAGGGCATGTGATAATATGAGCATCACTATCAAGATACACCTGCCACAGACATGAAAGGAAATACAAAAACAGTTCAGACTGGAAAGTTTGGGGTTGGATGTTGGTTTGGAAAACTTTAGTTATTTTTAGACTGTTGCCTCTTTTCCTGTTACCATTACAGATGGCTGCGGAATTCAGTCCGGTAAATTGGAGGCTAGAGACATTGGTCTTAGGCTACTGAGAACATCCAAGGCAAATGAAATCTCAGCAAAATGTGAGGCTGGTTTGAGTGAGAGTTTTGTCCTCAGTGGCTCTGCACAATGTTTGGGAAACTACAAGCCACTCATTCATACCAGCTTGGAGGGAACACTTCGTAAGAAGCTTGGAAGTCCCTGACTCTCATTCCTAAGAAGACATTGTGACCTCAATTTCTCTGCAGAATTTGTGAAGCACAATGGCTGGCAGAAGCAGGAGAAAGACTTCCTCAGTTTCCCCAATTTACCCATGTATGGCACCAATGTCCACCTGCCTTAGATAATCTCCTCATCGCTGAGAATGACATGTTGATTTTTTGAGTATTTCATACTGATTCCTCCCTCTGTATGTATGAAACCTCTGCAACAGAGGCTGGTGATTAAATAATCGCTTTGAGATGTTCCCTGGCTGTCTCTGGGCATCCATCTGATCTCTTACTCTTGTGATTCAGGCTGTGGAGCCTGGCAATTCTACTCTTCCAACCACACATGCCTCAGGACAGGTCCAGACTGGCCCGCTTTCCTCCATGAACGGGAAAGCACCGGGCCTAGCTCTTTGTTGCTCTTTGCCTTTAGATACACGTCACCTCCCCAGAAGCAGCATCCATAGAGAATGCCACACGGGCTGCCTGCATGGGAAGCTTCTGAAATCTGTCTTTTCCCTGTAAGAAAGGAAGGCTGGTTCCAAGGAGCTCTTTCCCAGGGTACAATGTAGGTCTCCAAAAGGTAGGCTGATATGAACTTGTGGAGGAATTAACTTCTGAGTCACTTGACTAGTCAGTTTAGGAAGCAACAAGTCTCTTAAAACTCTTACAATTACACTTGGACAAGTTTGTGCGTAGGACCACAAGTCCATCAGCTTATTATAACCACGGCGCGTTTCACACACCATCTTCATTATCTTGTGTGAAAGAAGAGAACACACACTCTTCGGTGGGTAATTTTAGTTTGGCCACTGACATACTCCACAGTGTTTATAAAGAAAACAAAACTTGGATGTTGGCCCTTTTAATTATAACTGGCAGAATCGCTACACCCAAAATCACATAATCTTGTCACCATATTATATCTTTGAAGACATCTGCTTGCAAAGCAGTAACAAGAAGCTTGAAATCTAAAAACAAACTTTGTACTAGATTGGTTTGGCGAGCCAGGCATGTGCAGCACTGTTGGGTTCTGAAAGACACATTCCTGAACTTCAGGAAAAGTTTAGGGGATGCTATAACGGAGCCACGTCAAACTGTGCTTGGTCTGGACAGTGCATTAGAGCCCCTTGTTAGAGTGCCTGTTGTTGCTGAGGCAGGTCCACCGACCCAGTGCACGAGGTCATACATTTCCTGTCAGTTTCCAAATAACTGTCTCACTGACACATTTTGGTAAGTTCAAGTTCACCTGAGATATGATCACTGCTAAGGTACTATTTTCTAGGTGCTTTGTATACTATCCTGTGGACAACTGAGGAGACTAGCCACTCCACCAAAAGATGAAAGCGGGTCTGTGACATCATCGTGACTATTCAGCTATGCGCCTCTTTTCGCATGGAGCCGGACGTGAGCTGAGCTCAGGTGTGCGTGGTTACAGTTTCCTCTGGGCACATCACTTAAGCTTGCAGAGTTTCTGGCCTCACAGTGTTGTGACCTGGAGACAGAATGGAGCAGTTGATTAGGCAGCTAATTACTCCAGGCTCTGTAGACCGGTAGGGATCTTTCCTTTCATAGGTGACTTACCCACATGTATTTGAATTAAGTATGAAAGAAAAACAATGCAACAGTCCGAATTCGTTGCCAAAATAAATTTGCTACATCATATGCAAGTCGTATAATTCAGGAGGTCCCACCCTCCTTCCACAGCTCTAGCCAAAGAGTCTGTTTTTGCTTCCCTAACACAGTGTTTTCTGGAACCCAGAACTCGTTGTTAAACACTAACATGACTTCAGACAGCTTCCTGGGAACTGACAGCAATCTCACTGTGCTGCCTTCATTCACCAGCGTGAGCAACACACGTCAACATGTAGAATTTCAAATGGGAGAGATAGGTACTGTTGGGCTAGTGAGTTTATTTTAATACTCTTAATCCAAAATTGCTTTGCTGGTGGTAGTGCTTTGAACATCGCCTATGTTTGAGAGAAAGTGATTTACTTCCTCCTGACTTAAAAATTACATGTATAAATAAGCACATTGCCTAAAAATTATAAATTGTGTATGTAATTTTTTTACATGTCAAAAGTACTAACAAAAGCTTCTAAGATGTTACACTTTTTCAGTGTCATTCTAACAGTTGTTTTATTAGTTTAAAGTGTTTTCTCTCAAATGTTTTCCTGAGAAGCACAGAGCATTGGCTGCTGCCCAGAGCACTGAGCTGTACTAACTGTCCGGGGAAGGGAGTTTTTGGCTCCAATGTTTTAGTGCGTGCTTGGATAGAGGGTGCTTTCCTCATGCACCTCCTTCTCACAAATGCATAGCTGAGAAAGTTAATAATTCTGATGTGAATTAAAAACGTCTGCATGTCTTTTTCTCTGCAGCACAGACTCAGGAGACATCAGAACCCAGAAAGCACTGACAGAAAGTGCGAAGGAAAAAGACATGATTGCAGCACTGAGGATGCTCACTGTCATGGAGCTCGTGCAGCATGTCCATTTTGTATATTTATGGCTCAGTTATTCAACATGTTTCTTGTTTTCCTTTTCTTTTCTTTGTCTGTGGTAGGTCATGTCAAGGAGACGTTGGCTGAAGAAAATCAGGACAGATGAGAGATAACGCAATCTAAACTAATAAAAGTGGAATAGTAAAATTAACCGTTTCTCCGGGACGCCCACAGCCAATCAGAACGGCTGTATGCAAATTAGTCCAGCCAACATGGCAGCCGCCACTCACGGACCTGAGTAAACGTTTAGGCAGCGTCCGTTGCAGCAGGAGCGAAAGCAAAAGTACCGGCTCGCTGGCTCCTTAGCCTTTGGCCTGAAGCAAAACACACATTTGCAACAATTAAGTGTAACAATTGTTTCATTATAGAAGCAGCGAGGTGAGGCAGAGAGGAGGCTTCATTAGTAAAAGACCTCGCCTTAAAGGAACAGCACCAATTATAGGAAACCTGCGTCCAGCCGGCCTTGCTGGGACGTTGAGCAATGGGAGCTGTGGGCAGCCTGAAAGCCCCTCACCCAGGCTGGTCAGGCACGCCAGCATGTGGGCATCCCCCGAGGGGTCCCAGACTGTGAGAGGGCACAGGCC
>PVJC01037229.1:0-17341 GCA_004026665.1 Murina feae | reverse complement strand
CACACTCCCCATCTTGCTTCTGAGATTCAGCAGTCTGTTCCATGCTTCTATTCTTTTATTTTCTAATGTGTCTACGTTTTATTTTTGTATTTGGCTTGAGGGAGGACTCTAACTCTCTTTCTCCAATGAGTTCCAAATTTTCATAACAGTTCATTGACTAATTCATTCTTTGGAAAAATTTTAGGAATATTAACTGAAAATAGGGTTTCCATCAGTAAACTAAGCAACTAAATTACCTAAATACATTTCAATATATTTTAATTCAACTTTCCTATAATATTTTAGACTTTCTGTTATATTGTTTTTATTATATTTGTATTATATTTGTTGTTGTTGTTATTTGATCTTCATGTTACTGGCCAAGAAAAAGTTCAGGTACTCAGAGTTATTGTCTCATTCATTGACTCATTTGTTTTTTCCAACAAATATTTGTTGGACACCTATTATATGTTAGGTACTCTGCTGTATGCTGTGTGATATAGTGTTAAGCAAGACTGAGTCTTCATGAAGTTCTCTTGTAGGGGAGATCAATAAAGATTGTATCTCAGTTATGAAGCCAATTAAGTGATGGCAATGGGGAAAGTAATTTTTATTTATTTTAAAAAATATGTTCTTATTGTTCTTAGAGAGAGGAAGGGAGAGGGATAGAGAGAAGTATCGACGAGAGACATCAATCGGTTGCCTCCCCCACACCCTCTACTGAGGATAGAATCTGCAACCCAGGTTTGTGCCCTGACCAGGAATTGAACTGGGGACCTCTTGATTCATGAGTCAGTGCTCAACCACTGGACCACACTGGGCAGTAGAAATGTCCCTTTTAATAGAGTGCTCAATGAGTCCTCTCTAAAGAGGTGGCACTTGAGTTGAGAGGAACAGGATGAGAAGGAGCCAGACATACAAGTAGCACCAGACAGATGAAACTAAATGCAATGCCCAGAGCAGGGACTGTTCCAGGGCGAGGAAGGAGGCTGTGAGGTAGTGAGGAGGAGGGAGAGAGGGTGTGGAAAGGTGTGGGCAGGAGACTTTTAGACAGTGGTGGAAGGGTTGGATTTTAGTCTGAGGACAGGTGGAAGCTGCTAAAGGGTTTTAAACAGGAAAGTGATATCTGACTTCTGCTTTAAAAATTACTTCTCTGGCTACAATTGGAGAATTGAGAGACTATCATTTGTAAGGAGAGATGACGGAGCATGTAGGAGGGAGGCCACAGTGGATATACAAGAGACACAGGGACCAATCCATGATGTACTTTTTAAAACATATTTAAAATACATTGGGAAAGGGGCGGAGAGATAGAAACATCAACGATGAGAGAGAATCGTTGATCAGCTGCCTCCTGCCCACCTCACACTGGGGATGAAGCCTGCAACCTGGGCATGTGCCTTATCTGGGAATTGAACTGCAACCCTCTGGTTCATAGGTCGACGACACTCAACCACTTAGCCACATCGGCCAGGCAATGATGTATTTGAAGGAAGACTTGATTGAGTGGATGTGTGGATTGAGGAAAAGGAGAAATCAACATTAGACTCTGTGTTTGCTGCACATTAGAATCAGGGGAAAGCTTAGCAACATCTCAGTGCCCACTTCATACCTGAGCATCAATGAAGTCGGAATGTCTAGGGCCTGGAAGCCAGGCACTGAAACCCTTGACAATCCCCAGGTGGTTCTGTGCAGCCAAGGTGGCAGGATGAGCAGTTATAGCTGAGAGATGCTCAGTGAAGCCCAGGGGGCAGGGAGTCCTAGAAGCAGAGAGAAGAGGGTGTCAAATGCTGCAGAGCCATTAACTCCCGGCCTGATCACACATTTTAAATAAGATACATTATGTCTGAAATGTTACTTTATTTGAACATAACATTTTCTTCATTCTTGACCATCTTACAGGCCATTACTCCTTCAGAAATATTAATTCAGGGATCAAGAAGGAACATTGGACAAAGGGGTCAGTAAAATTGGATTCTTGTCATTGGGGTCAAGTTGCAACCCCCAGGCACCTTAGTTCCTCATTTGTACAATGAGGAGCCAGGAACAGGTAAATCTCTTAAGCTGGAGGATTTCAACCTGGGTGCATGTTAGAATCACCTGGGGAACTTTGTAAAAGCCCAGGTGTCCAGGTGGTACCCACACCAACAAGGACAGTGTCTCTGAGGGTGGGTGCGGGGCATCAGTATTTTGAAGCACCTCAGGTGACTCAGTGTGCAGCCATGTTTGAAAACAGTGGCACTGAGTTCTTCTCTAGTTCTGGTACCAAACTATTCTGTCCTTCAGTATTGACATATCCAACAAAATCAGGAAGGGGGCGGGGGATAGAGACTGGGCAGGCAGCTAGCAGTATCTGCCACAGGAAGTCTCAAAATGGACCTTTCAGGCTTGCTTGAAGGACACTCTCCACAGTAATGAAGGAGCAAAGAGAGAGATGGAGAAGATGGGACCCAGGAAATGTGGAACTTGATTTAGGAAGGAAGTGAAGGCCATTCCCATGCTGAGGGACCTGGATAGAGATGAGATAGTAACCAGTGTAGGTTGGAGCAGGAGGATAAGGGCTCTAGGAATGAAGCTCCTTGAGGGGGGGGAGGGTGGAAGGGGAGGCGCGTGGAGAAGAAAGAAGCCAACAGGATTCCCCAAACTTGTTCGAATGAATTGAGGGGAGCTGGCAGACTCAGCCAGAGTTTGGTGATAGAGTTCTGGATGGGATGTAGAAAACCAAGCAAATGGGGGAAAAGATAGTTAACTCCAAAAATTTTTTTCTTATAAGAAAGAATATAAAACCATGGTGTACTAATAGCTCAATTGTGAAGAGTATTTGCATATTTGCTTCAAAATTATGAATGTTAATTTACCCCCAAATTTTATTAAAACATTAATGGGAAGATGAATGGAAAGATGAAAATGCATGTATTTGCTGGTGAGGAGCAGATATAAGAGCCAAATCCATATTTTTCATAGGAGGATATACATTGATAACCCTCCAAAGAGGAAAAATAGTAGAACAATATTATTTAGAAATATTAAATAACTGAGAAAATTAGAGAAAAGTGGTTGTCTCTAAGGGGCAGAAATGAGGGATAGGGTTTGTTATAGTCTATTTAAAATTATGACCACAATTAAGTTCCGAGGGGAAAAATTACAGTGGGAAGGCAGGTGGGACCAGATGGTGCAGATCTACACAGATGTCAGTTCATGGTTTGGGTCCTGGAAGCTGGTGGTACCACGACCTGTGATGGGGATACAGGAAGAAGGAGAGATTGTGGAGTGGTTCATGCTGCCTCCCCTGCTCCATCCTCTGTGACTAGGAAGAACTAGTTGTGAATTAGAAAGAACATCCTACTCTAGTGTCGCCACATCCATGCATGATGCCTAAACAGGTCTGGTAGGAAAAGGAATGCCTGTTAAAATTATTTTTTACTTATTTGTTGGAGTTGGGGGAGCAAACATCAGTTTCTCACGAGTTCTCATGAGTTTATTGTATCAGCTGGGATAACAAAAGGACAACCATATCTATAGTGTGGTGGGAGCTCTGAAACATGAGCGAAGTAGTCTCAACTATTTTTAATAACTTATCCCCAATCGGTTAAAAGAACTTCCCACTCTCTCTGAATGTGTATTTATTTATATTTTGTGTTCAGAACCATATGGACTATAAAAAAGGTAAAGTGAACATTTTAAGGAGTGAGATAGTTAAGGATGTTAAAATTAATTACTATATGCAGTGATTTTCTGATATTATTATAACTTCCTAGTATCATTAACTAATATGTGAGAGCACAGTATATATTCCTAAGGCCAGGCTCAGCATTTAACAATCATAGATTTAGCCTATATTTTATTTTATTTTTAAAGAAACTTAATATTCTTTTTCTTAAAATATATTTTTATTAATTTCATAGAGGAAGAGAGAGAGATAGAAACATCAATGATGAGAGAGAATGCCCCACACTGGAGATTAAGCCTGCAACCTAAGCATGTGCCCTGACTTGGAATCGGTGCTCAATCACTGAGCCATGCCCGCCGGCATTTGCAATAATCTTTATGCCCCTTGCCCTTTTTAATGAGGGTTAATATACTCGAAAAATGCTTAAATGGACCCACATAAACCCTAAGTGGTGGGGATGCACTGAAAAACAGTGAGGGAGCCACCATCAACCCCCTGCTTTAGGGACGAGCACTCTTCCCAGGACGCCTTGTATACCCAAGTGAAACACAGGCATCTGGCATTCTGATCAAGCGAGGGCCTTGTAGGTGTGATATGTGACAATTCATATATTGCAACTTGTAAATTTTAACTTCTCTTTGCTAGGTTAATACAGTTAGAAGCCCTAATTCTTTCTTCTCACCCGTGAATGGTCTTGCAAACCCTCTTACATGCCTGCACCCCACATTGGAAGGCTAAGGAAACAAACTTTCACATCTCTTTTTGAGGTTAAGCGTCATATAAGCTGAAAAGCAACAGCATCGCCCTAACTGGTTTGGCTCAGTGAACAGAGCATCAGCCTGCGGACTGAAGGGTCCCAGATTTGAGTCTGGTGAAGGGCACATGCCCAGGTTGCAGGCTCAATCCTCAGTAAGGGGTGTGTGGTAGGCAGCCAATCAAGATTCTCTCTCATCATTGCTATTTCTATCACTCTTTGCCTCTCCCTTCATCTCTGAAATCAATAAAGATATATATATATATATATATATATATATATATATATATATATATATTTATTTATTTATTTTTAAAGCCCTAACTGGTTTGGCTCAGTGGATAGAGCATCGGCCTGCAGACTGAAAGGTCCCAGGTTGATTCCGGTCAAGGGCATGTACCTTGGTTGCGGCCACATCCCCAGTAGGAGGTGTGTAGGAGGCAGCTGATCGATGTTTCTCTCATCGATGTTTCTAACTATCTCTCTCCCTTCCTCTCTGTGAAAAATCAATAAAATATATTAAAAAAAAGAAAGAAAGAAAAGCAACAGCATCTGTGCTGTTTAGCTTGTTTGCTGAGCAGATTGTGCCAGTGGTACAAGGTACCATCGTTGAAACTGGTGTGTGCATTTTTCTAGGACAAAGACCAAAAACCTTCACAGGTTCTCATAAGGATTCATGACTCCGATGAGGTTAAAAATTGCTAGTAACTTGCTTTTTCAAAACTTAAGTTTCCATAGATCTTTCGGTCATTGATTTGATAATGTTGGAATTATTTTGATCATGTGACAGCCTTAAAATTCACTGACATCACATGGTTCTGATTGTTTAGAGAAAGAATAGGTTTCCTAATGACCCATGGTAGGTAGCTTGATGTGCTTTTCCCCAGACTTCTCACCACAGTACCAGTCTCAGGCTTCTTTACTAAGTCCTGTTTACTCTCCTAGTCAAGCATTGCTAGCTTTTATGTAGCCCACTATGTGAGTGACTTTTCATTCTACTCTAAATCTTGTTTTTATGCTTACAAATACTATACTTTCTTCCTTTGATATTTTGGTCTTTAATGGTGCCATTTATTAAACTTATACAAACCCAGGTCATTCATTTCCTATAGTTTAGTGAAACAAATAATTCATAAGAGTCATGATTGCTCTTATTTATTCCATGTGTTGCCCTGCAGTTGATGGGTCACTGTAATAGAAATCATTGATTTCTGTTCCTTAACTGGTTTTATGATTCAGTCACTTTCACTTCCCCTGAGATGTGTTTCAAGTTAGCATCTCTTTGTCCTTTTATAAACCTGTTGGTGATTCTCATCATGTGTGAGGAAAGTTTCAGCATTTCTCCTCCTGACTTTATTCTTGTTTATAAAGTTGTGATTTCAGCTTTCAAGGTTCCTATACTAAACACCCAGCATGGTGCTCAGCACTAGATGGTGTTGGATAAGGAATATTTTAGTCCTATGATGTTGTCCTGTCTCTCTTTTGTTTGTTTGTTTAGTAAATTTCCTTCTTTTCACTTTGCACTTTTTTTTTTTTACATTGCAGTTTTGTTACAGGAATAAGATGCCTATGTGTGTGTGTGTGTGTGTGTGTGTGTGTGTGTGTGTTTAATACCCTTCATCTAAGTAGGGCAAATCTACAAAATGGGAAGGGGAGCAAGAAAGAGCCCCCAAGAAAGAAATATTAAAAAGCTTATCTAATCTAATAATCTAATAAAACAGTAATATGCAGATTGACCCTCACTCCATTATACCTAAGCCATGCCCACCAGCCAAGCCATGCCCACCAGCCAATCAGAGCGGCTGTATGCAAATTAACCAGCCAAGATGGCGGCCCACGGAGCTAGAGCAAACAGGAGGCTTCCATTGCACCAGCAATGGAGGAAACTGCCTGCCAAGGCCAGCTATGGCCTCCACTCAAGGCAACAAAGTTTCAATTATAGAAGATAAATAAACCTCAGAAACCTGATTCCAGCCAGCCTCACTGGGACATTGGGTTAATGGGAGCTGTGGGCAGCCTGAAAATAGCCCTTAGACCTCACGCAGGCTGGCCAGGCACCCCAATAGGAACCCGAACCTGAAGGGACTGTGGGCAGCCTGAAAATGGCCCTTAGCTCCTCACCTAGGCTGGCCACACCCCCATGGGATGAGGGTCCCCACTGGGGGGCTTGGCCAGCCTGCAAACAGCCATCAGCCCCTCACCCAGGCTGGCCATGCATGCCAGCAGGTGGACATCCCCTGAGGGGACCCAGACTGTGAGAGGGCACAGGCTGGGCTGAGGGACCCCCCCCCCAAGTGCACAAGTTTTTGTGCACCAGGACCCTAGTACATTTATATTTTCCTTGAGGTACTAGAATTTTTGAAACAGAATATCATTACCTTTTCTTTCAAACTTTAGATGTTATATTCTAAACTTAAGTTAAATTTATTAAAAGCCACAATCTTGGAGTTCCAAAATGGCAGAGGAGTAAGTAGGTGCTACACTGACACTCTCTCAGGGCTAAACTGGAAATACAACTAAAATTCAGAAGAACCACCCTGAAAAATCAAGTGAGGACTATCTGGAGAGAACCCTGATAATCAAGGATGGAAAGTGGAGACTGCATAGAGACTGGTAGGAAGTGCGGAAGGGCTGGCCGGGTTCCCACAGACAGCAGCTGAAGGTCTGGAGGGATATCTCAGCTGTGAGGGGTTGCCACTGAGAACTCTGGGGTCTCAACTCCACTCGGGGCTTCCCATCCCAAAGCACCAGAAGTGAGAAAGGTGCCTACATATCATCTTGTGAAAAGCAATGGAGCTGCTGACTGCCAAGGAGAGATGGCTGGAAATGCAGTGACCCTCTTAAAGGACCAATGTGCAAACTTTCGTGTACAGTCAGTCACTTTGGGCTCTGGCAGAGGGAGGGTAAAGTGGATTAATGCTGTGTGAGGAGAATCCAGCGTTGTGGGGTTTGGGGTTAGAGCTTGGAAGGCAGCCATTCTGGTTTCTGGTGCTGAGTCATCCCCTCATACTGCAGAGGACATCTTCCTCAGGCAGATATTTACCATTCAGGCCAATATCCCTGATGAACATAGATGCTAAAATCCTCAATAAAATATTAGCAAGTTGGATCTGGCATATATTAAAAAGATAATACACCATGACCAAGTGGGATTTATTCCAGGGAAGAAAGGCTGATACATTATTCCCAAATCAATAAACATGATAGATTACATAAACAAATTGAAAGACAAAATTAACACCCAGAAATTGAAGGCATTTTTATACAGCAATAATGAATTATCAGAAAGGAAACTAAAAATAACAATCCCACTTACTATTTCAACAACAAAAAAATTAAGATACTTAGGAGTAACCAAGGATGTAAAAGACTTGTATTCTGAAAACTACAGGACATTGAAAAAAGAAATAGAGGAAGATATAAACAAGTGGAAGAATATAACATGTTCATGGATTGGTAGAATTAACATCATTAAAATGTCCATACTACCTGAAGCAATCTGTAGATTCAATGCAATCCCTATATCAGTGGCATATTTCACAGATCTAGAACAAGTACTCCAAAATTTATATGGAACCAAAAAAAGACCCAGAATAGCCACAGCAATCTTAAGAAAGAAGAACAAACTTAGAGGGATCACACTACCAGATATAAAGTTATGCTACAAAACCACTATAATAAAATAGCCTGGTACTGGCACAAGAACAGGCACATAGATCAATGGAACAGAACCTAGATCCCAGAAATTGACCCAAGCCATTATGCTCAATTAATTGACAAAGGAGGCAAGAGCATACAATGGAGTAAAAATAGTCTCTTCAATAAATGGTATTGGGAAAATTGGACAGATACATGCAAAAAATAAAAAAAGAAAGAAACTAGACCACCAACTTATACCATACACAAGAATAAACTCAAAATGGATAAAAGACTTTAAGTAGTGAAACCATAAAAATCCTTGAAGAAACCATAGGCAGCAAAATCTCAGACATGACTTGTAGCAATATGTTTGCACATACATATCCTAGGGCAAGGGAAACAAAAGAGAAAATAAACAAATGAGATTACATCAAAATAAAAGTTTCTGCACAGCAAAAGAAACCATCAACAAAATGAAAAGGGAGCCCACTGTATGGAAGAATATATTAGCCAATGATACATCTGATAAAGGATTACTATCCAAATTTTATAGGGAACTCATACAACTTTAAAAAAGTGGTGATGAACTCCTTTAGCTTTTTCTTGTCTGTGAAGCTCTTTATCTGACCTTCAATTCTGAATGATAGCTTTGCTGGGTAAAGTAATCTTGATTGTAGGTTCTTGCTATTCATCACTTTGAATATTTTTTCCACTCCCTTCTGGCCTGCAAAGTTTCTGTTGAGAAATCAGCTGACAGTTGTATGGGTACTCCCTTGTAGGTAACTGTTTTTCTCTTGCTGCTTTTAAGATTCTCTCTTTGTCTTTTGCCTTTGGCATTTTAATTATGATGTGTCTTGGTATGGTCCTCTTTGGATTCCTCTTGTTTGGAATTCTCTGTGCTTCCTGGATTTGTAAGTCTATTTCTTTTGCCAGGTAGGGGAAGTTTTCTGTCATCATTTCTTTAAATAGGTTTTCAATATCTTGCTCTCTCTTTCCTTCTGGCACCCCCA
This sequence comes from Murina feae, assembly GCA_004026665.1. Taxonomy (NCBI): domain Eukaryota; kingdom Metazoa; phylum Chordata; class Mammalia; order Chiroptera; family Vespertilionidae; genus Murina; species Murina feae. Next base: position 8,289 of record PVJC01037229.1, on the reverse strand, counting down.
TAATTCGGATGTTGGTACACTTGAAGTTGTCCCAGGGGCTCCTTACACTATCTTCATATTTTTGTATTTTATCTTTTTGCTCTTCTGGTTGGGTGTTTTTTGCTTCCTTGTATTTCAAATCTTTGACTTGATCCTTGGGATCCTCTAGTCTACTGTTGAATCTCTCTATATTATTCTTTATTTCTGTCAGTGTATGCTTAATTTCTGACTGATCCATTTCCATTTTTTTGGCATCCTCACTAAGATCCTTGAAGGTCTCACTAAGTTCCTTGGAGGTTTCTAGAAGATTCTTGAGTAACCTTATAACTGTGGTTTATAACTCTATATCCAGTAGTTTGCTTTCTTCCCTTTCATTTGTGACATGTTTCTTTGTCTCTGCATTTTGGCTGCTTCCCTGTGTTTGTTTCTATGTATTGGGTAGCTGTTAAGTCTCCTTGAATTGATAGAGTGGCTTTATGTGATAGGTGTCCTATAGCCTCCCCAATCACCTGAGGTGGACACTCTTGGTGCACCCCTTTGTGCAGCAAGCCTCAGTTTGGCCTCCCTTTGTGGGAGGCAACCAGACTAATCAGGGGAAGCCACCAGCCTCATCACCCCGCTGCTGCAGCCACTGCCAGTCACCACAGCCACTAAGGTTTTTTCAACAAGGACTCCAGTCCCTTCACCATGAAAAAATAACAACTTTCTTTAGGCATTTTCAAGATGTGTCTTTCATAGGATATGACATTTCTTTATTATTTTGTTATCCTCACCTGAGGCTATGTTTCCATTGATTTTTAGAGAATGTGGAAGAGAAAGGGAAAGACAGAAACATCAAATGAGAGGAACACTTTGTGGGCTGTGTGCACAGTCTTATTATAGTTAAGTCTTGATTGCTATTGGTATCACTGGGAGGAATTGACCTCCAGGCCAGTTGGCAGTGAGGACCAGCTGTGTCTAAATGGAAGAGCTGCTGTGCAGAAGACACCCTTATTGGGGCAGGACTTGCTTCAGTGGGGCTTTGGTGCTCACTGAGTCTGCCCCTTGAGTGTGTCACTGATGGGGGTGAAGAGCTGCACTCTGGTATGGTCTCACTCTGACCACTGGGTACACTGGCTCTTGGATCTCCAAGGAGGTGCAAAGTCAGCCACTGCCTAGGGCCACGCAGCAGGAGCTATAGCGAGATCTGCAGATTCCTCCCCTTTGTATCGGGTTTGGAAGTGCCTAGATGAGACCCAGGTGTGAAGCAAGGCAGCTTGCTGCTGCTGGCCTTGGGTCTTCTTTTGGTAGCTTTGGGGTTCCCTGACCCAGCTGCTGCCTATTTGACAGGTTTTAGTCTGGGAAGGGATTTATATGCAAAAACCACTGCACACAGCTTGGGTGAAGTTGTAAAATGGGTGGGGCAGGGTCTCAGGGAACCACCAGGGGAGAGAAAACAGCAGTAGCTGCCAGTCATCCCTGCACTTGCTTTCAAGTGCAGCAAGGTCCCAGCACAGGAACCACTGCAAGCACCTCTGTCTGAAAGAAAGCCGCCCTTGCATTCCTGTCCTGATGCCAGATAGGCAAGTTTCTCCCCATATGTGTATGGGTCTCCCAGAGTCTCACCCAGAACTGGAATTCAGAGCAAATGGGAGCTTGTATCTCTCTCCTGATTAAAAAAAAAAAAAAAAAAAGCAGTGCACCCAGGTGCCAGCCCATTCCGCACCTCTGCATCTTTTACCAGTCTCAATGCACTTTCTTCTTTACCTCTCTGGTTGTAGTACTTCCACCCAGCCAGCTTTCCCATGGTTCTGGATGATAGTTGTTCTGTCTTTTAGTTGTAATTTTGATGTGGTTGTGAAAGGCAGCAAGTACGGTTTTTACCTATGCTGCCATCTTGGTTCTCCCAGAACACTTTAGTTTCATTGGTCTATACCAAATTTCTGTGATTTCACATTTGGAGTACATGAAAATACCCCATCTAGTTTCTGTTAATACTTCAGTGACAGGTGAATGCTATATGTTAAAGTGTAGGAATTGATGAGTTTTGAAAATATAATTTCATTCTTATAATTTTTGACAATGGCCATTTCTAATAAGATGAGTGTGTGAAAAGGCAAATACTAGAGGGTCCTGAATAACTGTCAGATTCCCTGTGTTCCTGGTTGAGAGAGTTTTTCTTGGAAGAGTGGGTAAAGTTGTGAATGAAAGTATTACTTAGGAGATTTCTGATGAACAGGCTGTTTTATGTATTTAAACTTTGATCTTCTGTGGCAGCACTGCAATGGCTCATCTTGATTCTGACATGAAAGAAGAATGTCTGAGGAAAGACCTGCGGTTCTACTTCATGAACCCTTGTGAAAAATACCGAGCCAGGCACCAGATTCCATGGAAACTGGGTTTGCAGATTTTGAAGATACTCATGGTCACCACACAGGTAATTTATATAATGAGTTCATTTGGTTAGTTCCTTACCCCAAGATGAAGCTGTATTTTTATGTGTTCTGCCCCTTGACTTTTGTTCTGGGAAGTCCACACTCAAGTTCATAAAATTGTAAAATTATGTTGACTCTCTAGGGCAGATGGTACAGGTTGAAGTTCATTTCCGACAATGATCTTGTTTCAGTAAGGGATTATGGTGCCCTGCCTCCACAGGTTCTTTAACTAGAGGTGAACAGTAGATCTGTGTTGCAGGGTGTGGGTTTCTATATCTGAATGAGGCTTATAGGCTGGTGCAGGCTGCTCAATACAAAGTGACCTCTGTTCTTGAAATGTCTCACCTTTATCCAAATACATCTCATTTAAATACACTTTTGAAAGTTGCATCTTCAACTATTTTGACTTTAAAGATTTAGAGAATGCTAAGTGTCCCTTTCATCAGTGGCTAAGTGCTCTGAGTATTTAAATAATAAGCCACTGGCATTATAAAGAGCATAGCGAGGCTACATTGAGACCTTTCCCCCCTCTTCATTTTTATTTATTGATGAGAGAGAGATAGAAAAAGATGGAGAAACATCAATTTGTTTTTCCGCTTATTTATGCATCCATTGGTTGATTCTTGTATGTGCTCTGACCAGGGATTGAACCTGCAACCTTGGTGTATTGGGACGATACTCCAACCAACTGAGCTATACTGCCAGGGCTGAGACCTTTTGTTAACTCCGTATTGCTGAGCCTTTTATTGCCAGCATTACAACAGCTATTTGAATCATCATGTAGCTTTGGGGCCTGTGGTGTGGAACCATTTTCAGGGATGTGTCTCTCTAGGTAACTGCATTTGAAACACTTGCTCTTTTCAAAACAGGACTGATTTGAGGTACTGGCTCCACTGGCAAATAATCATTCTGTTGTCAATGTAAGTCTTTGTAAAGATGTTATTCCTGGAACATAACATAAACATCCTTCTAAAAATACCCCCATAAAGTTTTAGAAGTTAGAAGAGGTTTCTGCCATAACTGAAGTTGCTTATTTATTCTGCATTCATAAAGAGGTCTTTCATTATATGACATGATGTGCAGCTCATTCAGTTTTAGGGTAACCAAGTTTCTTAAAAAAACACACACACACACACACAAAAAAAAACAAGTTTGAGATAGTTACTAGTAAATGTATATGCTTAGCTTTTTTCTTATTCTTTAATTTCTTCATTTTCTTAGTTTTGAAGTTTTAATTTTGGTGACCTATAATGTAGGGACATTATTAATATTACTTGGAAAGTGGAGAAATAATGTCTCCTTTTGTCATTTGGTTAATTTTAATTGTTTCCTAATTTCTTTTCTTGCCAAACTAGCTTTCATTTCATTTTTTAATCTAATAACTAGGGGCCTGGTGCACGAAATTCATGCACTGGAATAGGAGGGTCCCTCAGCCCAGCCTGCCACCTCTCATATACTGGGAGCTCTTAGGGGATGACCTACTGATGGCTTAGGCCCACTCTCTGCTCCCTTTGGGGAGCAGGCTAAGCTGAAGTCTGGCTTCCCTTTGTGGGAGGTGACCAGACTAATCAGGGGAAGCCACCAGCCCCATCACCCCGCTGCTGCAGCCACTGCCAGTCACCACAGACACCAAGAAGTTTTCATCAACATGGACTCCCGTCCCTTCACCATGAAAAAATGACAACTTTCTTTAGGCATTTTCAAGATGTGTCTTTCATAGGATATGACATTTCTTTATTATTTTTTTATCCTCACCTGAGGATTTGTTTCCATTGATTTTTAGAGAATGTGGAAGAGAAAGGGAAAGACAGAGAGAAACATCTAAGTGAGAGGAACACTTTGATTGGTTGTCATCTGCATATGCCCTGACCTGGGCCCCAGCCAGGGAGGAGCCTACAACCTAGGTACATGCCCTTGGTCAGAATTGAACCCAGACCCTTCGGTCAGCAGGCTGAGGCATTATGCACTGAGCCAAACCAGCTAGGGCAAGATATGACATTTCTTAGCCCTCCAGCAGCGGAACTTTTTTTTTTTTTTGCTAGGAGTGAGGTGGAAAAACCCTAGATCACCTTTAGGGATTCTTATTACCCAAGTTACTAAGAATATTACCAGTGGCTTACAGGGGGCTTAGCCAATGAGCAGTCAGAAAAGGTTTTTTCCTTTGTAGTTCACATTAATTGCCAGCTCGGCCCCACGCCCAGGCCTGAGGCCTCTGGCCCAGGCATCAGGCCTGGGAGGGGGATCTCTATCTTCCGCCAATTGCCGGCTCCACCTCCCTGCAGCTCTGATGGCCGGCTCCAGCCCTGTCCAGGAGCCCCCTGGCTCAGGCCCATCCTATGCTGTTCAGGGCCCACAAAGGGCCTACCTCGGAGTGACCTGGGTGCCAATGATGTTCCCGGGTCATATGATTTGATTTAAAGGCCTCCTTGGTCCTTTTCCAAACCCCTAAACCTTTACCCCCTGCCCCCCCCAAGTTTTTAGTGTATGAAAGCTGAGTAAGTTAAGGTTGTTGGTTAAGAAGTAATGCCATGCCCTAGCCGGTTTGATTCCGTGGATAGAGCGTTGGCCTGTGGACTGAAGGGTCCCAGGTTCGATTCTGATCAAGGGCATGTTCCTTGGTTGTGGGCACATCCCTAGTGGGAGGTGTGCAGGAGGCAGCTGGTCAATGTTTCTCTCTCATCAATGTTTCTAACTCTCTATCCCTCTCCCTTCCTCTCTGTAAAAAAAATCAATAAAACATATTAAAAAAAAAAAAGAAGTAATGCCATCATGACCTTTGAGGTAGAATTTTTAGTCAAAAATTCCCCCACTTTCTTTTTATACCCTGTTTATGTCTACAAATTAGGGTGGTAATTGTCCACTCTATTTTGTAAGTTCATTTACTGGAGGAACACAATTTTTTAAAAAAATGTTTCACCTAAATAAGCTGAGTAGATTCCAGAGCCCAAATACTAGGGACTGAGCATGCTGCCTAGTATAAGTCAGCAAAGTACTTATTTAACCTCTTGGGTTGGCTTTTATGTCAGTCTCAGCAATGAAGACAGGACACACAAACGTAGTATAAGCCTCCAGATAAATACAGGGTGGGCAAAGGTAGACTTACAGTTGTTTATAGGGAAAGTAATACAGTAATTAATCTATATATATATATATATATATAAGGCTAATACACAAAGTGTCCCCTCAGGAGTTTGACCGGGAGACTGGGAGTTTGATCGCTCGCTATGACATGTGCTGACCACCAAGGGGCAGCACGGAATGAAGAAAGGAAGGCCCCAGCTGGCAGCCAGGGATGTCTTTTTAAAAAGACATTCCTACTCTTCAAGTGGCCCTGATTGCCGGCCAGGACTGGGGTCCCTACCTGTGCATGAATTTTGTGCACCAGGTCTCTAGTTTTTCTTAAAATGCCTTCGTTGTGTCTTCCTCATGCTCAGAAACTTCTGCAGAACACTATTTCCCACAGAAGAGATTCTTGACTTCATAGCCTGGATTCACAGATTTTCACCTTGCCTTACCACCAGATTTTCATCTACTGTTCCCTCCACATACCCAGTCTGATGACCCAGTGATCCCGCTCTGTTTGTTCCTCAATCCAGAGGGATTCCTTTTTCTCCCTCATCTAACAGGCACTGTGTGAAGTCCATCTCCCCTACCGACCTTGCCTGACCACTCAGCATATGATTTTCCTTAGTATGCTGGTTCCCCTGTGTCCACATCACTAATTTCACTTTTAATAGAATATTTCTGGGAATTGATCATTTACTTTTGGTGTACCTTGCCTCCCCTAACAAAACTGAGGGGGGCGGTGATTAAACTTTTGTTTCTCTGTAGGATCATTCTAATAAGGTTTGCTACTTGGGTGATATCTAATTGGAGCAGATTTCTTGACTATATTTCCTTCCTTCAAACCCCATTTTCCCTCCTCTTTTTTTCAGTATCTTTTAGTACTTTCCCCTTAATTCTAATGGGATGGGTGGCATTTTATCAGGATTGATGAGAAGGAAACTTTTAAAAAAGACATTCCAACTCTTCAATTGGCAGTAATTTGTGATCTTGAGAGAAGTGTCTACATTCCTTTGCTAGTTCTACTCTTTCTCTCCCATATTCTTTGTAAATTATTACAGCGGTGTCTTGATTTCACAGAATATTTTCTCCTACACTGTTTCATTTCATAATCAGGTCTTAACTTTACAATCTCTGCCAGGCTGCACTTAATTGTGTAATTACTTTTTCTGGCTTATATCATATTCTCGGCAAATCTTAAGATCTAGTTAGAGGGGCTAAGGTGCACTTTTCTGTCAAACTCCTCTTAAAAAATAAACTTACTTGGCCAATCCTATCATCTCCTTACTCTTGCTTTGTAGAGAGTGTTTGATTCTGAAACTGGTTTTTTTGCCCCCAACAATTCTGCCACAGCAGGAAGTGGGCCTCACAGTCTCCTCTTCAGGGTTTACTTCCTCTACTAAGAGACGTTCTGGAAATCCCAACCCTGACCTGATGCTAGAGGATACAGGTGGGTCTTGGCTTGTTCTATGAAAAATGGAGTGGAGGAATTGTTTTGTTCCTGATGCCAGGTGGGGGTGGTTACAGGCAGAGACCACACCTCCAAGTCTCTCATTTCTAAAATGGAGCAGTTGAGCATTAAGTTTAAATAAGGTGATGGCTTAAAATATCAGCAAATTGTCTGCCCACATTCCTGGTCAAGTTAACCATTCCCCTTCAGATTTTTTTTATGTGTGAATTTGTTGTTGTTATTGTTAATTCCCATCTAAGGATATTTTCCCAATGATTTTTAGAGAGAATGGAAGGGAGGAAAAGAAACACACACGCACGCACGCATGCACGCATGCACACACACACACACACAGAGAGAGAGAGAGAGAGAGAGAGAGAGAGAGAGAGAGAGAAAGAGAGAGAGAGAGAGAGGAAGAAACATTGATCGGTGGCTTCCCACAAGTGCCCTGACTTGGTGCTGGAGATCAAACCTGCAACCCAGGCCCATAACCTTGAATGGGACAGGAACCTGTGAGCCTTCGGTCCTCAGGCCAATGCTCTAACCACTGTGCAACACCAGCCGGTGCTGCATGAGTCTTTTTTAGCTTAGAGTTAAGTTGGCAGCATTTCAGTTTGAGAGGTAGTGTAAACAGGTGGTCAAGAGAATGGACAGATGAGTAAACAGCCTTTTTTTCCTCCTCACTCTGACACTTTTTAGCTATCCCAACCTGTAATGTTATGTGACTTCAGTATATATATGCATAAAATGGGATTATATTCATCAACCGATTCTGGATTTGACTGTGACATTGTGGTGAGCACTATTCCAGTTCCTGAATGCATACATACTAGTTGGGAAAAAAGAGAAAAAAATCATGTTCTTATGGATCCCAGCATCATATCTCCCTCACAGAGTGTTGGGGAATTCAATAAAAAAAAAAAAATTATACATTTTAGGTGCCATGCCTGGCAGTTAGTAGATAAGAGTTATTATTCAATGCCAAGCAATGTTGATCTTGCCCACATTGTACCCCAGTTTGGTACAGAGTAGGCACTCAGTGAACTTTGATTGAAGAACTTAATTTCTGTCTGTGTTTTCATTTGTGTGTCAATATTTTAAACAAAACCTGGAAGTAATCATGTGTGTTGGTTCCCTGGTCTCCTTTTTTGGCTTCAGAAAGCAACAGGACTTTTCTGCTACCCCTATAGGCACCGTTGACAGACATGTCATATTTGCAGGAACTTCCAGCCTCATGGCTTGGTTTTCAGCACAGGCTGGGTGATGTGGGGCTTCTCACCTGATAGTTTCCTGAAACAGCTGGGTTTTTGCACTTGCTCAGTCCTTTAATTTGGTACTTGAAGAATGTGACCTGGTGAGGCTCAGATGCTAAGGTGTGTCATC
>PVJC01037228.1:0-17306 GCA_004026665.1 Murina feae | reverse complement strand
GCCATCGCCGCCATGGGTGCTTTCCGGTGGAGGTGCGGGGCTGCAGGCAGCTCGCTCCTCCCACCCCCCACCCCGCCCCTCCCGTGTGGCCTGCAGGAAGGCAACAAATGATGGCGGCGGACACAGGGAGGCGGGCCTCCCTGTGTCCACTGCCGCCATCTTGGCTGGGTTAATTTGCATACCGCCGCTCTGATTGGATGGTGGGTGTGGCTTACCCTGTCTCGGAGAAACGGTTAATTTTACTATTTCGCTTTTATTAGTTTAGATATGTATAAAATGTAGAAAAAAATGGGTTCAATTTAATCAACACTGGCCTCAGATTAAACTCTGGATATTTAAATTTTTAACCAAGATCCTGAAATGAACTGCAATTGGGGGGAAGGGGTGTCTCTTTTTTTTTAAATCAAAGTTGAAGGGAGGGAAGTTATCCAGTTCCAACTAATCAGGACCAACCAAAAATGTCAATCATGTATAATTCATTCACATGTAAGAGCAACTTACTAGATAATTACTCTGTGCCAGCTACAGACTTACATGCTGGGGACACAGAAATGGGAAGACAAAGTACCTTTTGGAGAGGTACGTTGTCTAAAGGATTCTGTATATTTCAATGTCTCTGCAGTTGATTGGATGAGGATTTCTGTGGGACTTTCCTATTGATTTCTAGATAAGGGCAGAAACAAGACTTTCATTTTTTCTTTTAATTTTCCATAGCACCTGGCACAGTGCTCTGCAGGCCAAGTACAATAGTTGATAAATGTTAATGACTACTCAACTCTTTTATTCACCAAATTAATAAGTGTACTTGAAGAGAATATGAAATGCAGCTGACTAATGGCCCAATCTGTGCCACTTCTGTTATCTAAGAGGTTTGGTCAAAATGAAACATTTATCTGTGCATTATAATAACCAGCTATATCACCCTGAGCTTTATAAAAATGTATAGTTCACTGAGGATTGACTATTCTTGACTATCCACCTCCCTTCATTTAGGCAGACACATGGGAGAAATGAGAAACATAAACATATTCTTTCCCCCTCCTCTTCCCCACAAAAATAAAATTTCCCCAGTTTCTCTGGTAACCTATACAGATATTAAACCATCTTTACCATCACACACAAAAAAAATGAACTTTGGGTGATGAATCTTCAGTCCTCAGTTCAACTTCAAGTCTGTTCTTCTATTGGTAACACCTGTTTTTGTTTCATGGTTATCGGATGTAACGGGACCTTCAATCTTAAATATCATTTACATCCATTAAAGGAAAGTTTTTCTTTTCAGTTTAAATCATCCACAGTGATCATGAAAAAATTAAATTTCACTTTTAATGAGAAATGGAAACTGCAAAATGAATTTTGCAGTTATTTAATTTTAGAACTTGAAAGTAAGACAAAACATGGGTATTTAGGGAGAAATGCAAAGATTAAATTAATAGTCAGTAATACTCACAAGAAATCTAGATCTCTTAATGATACTGCTAGTAGTTATCCAAAATGGATATGTGCTCAGGAAATGGCATATTCTTAGTTTGATTATCTGGCAAAAGTTACAAGAAAGAGTTGGGGCATATTTTATAACATGGACCCATGTGAGGAGAACAGAAAAGCCCATTCTATATAATAAGAGGGTAATTTGCAAATTGACCCTAACAGCAGAACAACTGGGAATGACTGGTCACTATGACACACACTGACCACCAGGGGGCAGACGTTCAATGCAGGAGCTGACCCTGGTGGTCAGTGCACTCCCACAGAGGGAACTCTGCTCAGCCACAAGTCAGGCTGCCAGCTGCTAGCATAGCGGTGGTGGCTGGAGACTCTCCCGCCTCCTCAGCAACTCTGAGGATGTCCGACTACAGCTTAGGCCTGCTCCCCGGCTGGCAAGTGGACATCCCCCGAGAGCTCCCAGGCTGCCAGAGGGCACAGGCCGGGCTGAGGGACCCCCCCCCACTCCCTGCCCCCCCGCTGAAGTACACAAATTTTTGTGCACAGGGTTCTAGTACAGAATAAATGGGAATATAGACTAATAAATAATTTAGCATCATTTTATAGAGACTCCAAAGCCAATAATAAATAAGTACTTAAGTACATCAAAGGGATAAAGTGAGCTAAAGCATAGATGTAACTGTTTAAGGATTAATGGATAACTAGTTCACTTTAGGATATAAAGGGAACAGGATGGTAAAACAAGAAAGTCACTAATTCTTAAGGAATGGGATCTAGAGGAATTTTGGAGCAAACTCTGGGTAGGGAAACTGGTCAGTGAATATAGACCTAAATGGAATGCAGAGGACATAGCTGGCCTTTGCCATCTATACAGGCTCCATTGTTCCCCCTTTCTGTCTTTTGTATCTCTATCTCTGATTGCAATTCCTCTCTCTTCTTTCACATGTCTTTTCCTCAACTGGACAGAACATAAGCTTGAATCATTCTTTGTACTGTTTTATATATATTTGTAATACTATCTTGTATAGATTTTTGTAATAGTTCTTATATTTTGATAAAGTGAAATCCTCTTTGCTATAAATTTTAAAGTCGAGCAAGCTAAGTTAATTAATCTACTTTTCTCATGACATTTATCTCCTACCCTTTTTAAAAATTTGAGTGGCCTTCCAATTTCTTTCTCTTTGAAGCAATGGCCCATATAAAAAAAGGTTCATCATCTCAGCTTATGTCTAACAAATTCTCTCACATTGAGGTTTATCCAATTTTCTCCCTTTATCCAATTTTATCCCTTTATAAAAAGAATAATTTCATTATCTATATAAAACCATACCTAAAATCTACTATTAATTCACCATGCAACTTTCTGTTTAGGATAACTAGTCCTGACTTCTTGTTTACCTGTTAGGAGGCATACTGGTTATTTTCTATATAAAACCATACCTAAAATCTACTATTAATTCACCATGCAACTTTCTGTTTAGAATAACTAGTCCTGACTTCTTGTTTACCTGTTAGGAGGCATACTGGTTAAGAGTACAGGCTCCAAATTCACAGACCTAATTTTAGTCCTCGCCACTTACTACTTGTGTGACCCTGGGCAAGCTGCTTTACCTTACCAAGCTTCAACTTTCTTAGCTGCAAAATAGGCACAATGATTGTACCCATCTCACAGGGTTACTACAATATTAAATAAGTTTAAAGTTCTCAGCATATTGCTTAGCATATAATGCTCAAAAACTATAGCGAACCATTCTAATATTTCAATAGGCCTTAACCAAAGCTTTTCAAATACGAAGGCTTTCTTCTTAACCCCTATACTTTTCAAGTCCCTCTTATGTCAAAATATTGGACCGCATAGTTTTTTAACTACATGCTATACCTTTTATTTTAACCCACTCTCAAGTTTTCCTGTATGTACCACTCAAGTTGATTTCCTATTTTCAGAATGTCTTTCTTCTTGGAGCCATAGGAAATAATCTGCTTCTTAATTTCTCAATATCCTTTGAGATAAAAGGTAGATTATCATTGTCTCTATCTCAACAGATTAATTAATAGGGTCTACAAGCTTAATGGACTAAAAAAGAGGCAAAATGGTCAGTGAGAAAGACTACAATGGGAAGTTACCATTCGCAATACTTTATTAATATTCTGATCAGATAAGCTTGCTGGGCTTGCCTGAATTTACTAACTTGTTTTATTTGTTAGATACATATTTAACACTGTGCTAGAATGGAAAAGGTTAAAAAAAGATCTGGTCCCTGACTTGAGGAACTTCTAGAAAACAATAAAATTAATGGTTACTATGCAGTAAGGATCTTTACTACAGACATTAACAGAGTTGAAATGGGAGCAAGCACAGTGGACAGATATCCAAGTCAGATAGCATTTCAATTTTTTATCATAATAATGAGTGAAAAGGGGTTCTGATTCAAAAAAGAATACTTAATTCCTACCTTCACTTTTTTGCCACTTCTGGTATAAAGGGAGACATATTAATTTTTTAATCTACAAGGAGGAAGTGATAAAGTACAATGGAAGAACAACCAAAACTGTGGATTTTAAGTACCTTCCTCTACCAACCAGTGCCTCAACTCTCCCTGTTTCATGTATTTAATTTAAAACTTGGGTAAGTAACTTTACATTCTGGACTTACTTTTGCTTTGTCTATCAAGCAAGTTAATATACTCCATATTCTATGATAGGTCTGGGAAAGATGACTGATCAAGGTTCCTCGTACTGAACTCTACAAACTGGATATTTTCTGATCCAAAAAGGCAGGCAGGAGTCTTCCCAAGGAAGGGGTGGGAGTAGGAAATAGGGTCTAGGGAACAAGGGACAGTGAAGGAGGCCGAAGCCAGTTCTCACCGAAAGGATCTTATCACCCTCCTGGAGCCGCCCATCCAGGGCCGCAGCCCCATTCTCTTTGATGCGGCTGACGTAGATGCCACTGTCGTTGGAGACATACTGCTGATCTGTCCCACCGACGATGTTGAAGCCCAGCCCTGAGAAAAATCATGGAGGAATTGTGAAGGAGATAGGGGTGAAGAAAAAGAGAGGGATTAGAGAAGAAGATAAGGAGAGAGGAAAGGCCTAGTAGAGAGGGGAGGCTGGGGAGTCAGACTGATGTAGCTGGTGAATATTCATGGGCAAGGTCAGTGAATAGTATCCCCAAGAGTGGTCAAACGTATCTAGAATTGCCCACTCAGCTCAGATCGAACTAAAATTACAAACACAGTGGTCAACATGGTTTGTTGACTATAAAAAGGAAGATCTGTGTTAACTCAGTGAAAGAATAATGGTGCTCCCCGTAAGATGTGCCCCTGTTCACATTTGATTCTGATTCTGTTGATGGCACTCACTGGACCCCACTCTTGACGTTCCTTTTATTAATATAACAGGGTCAGCTGTGTCCATGAGAAGAAACTCTGCTTTTAACTAATTGGCAACTAAACCATTCTTAATTTAGAAGAGAGATTACCAACAAACTTTACTTTCCATACTTCTCCCAACCTGTGGGAGGATTTGTGTACGGTGATATTTTGGAAGAAATGGTCTTGGTAGTCTTATTTTATTTATTTATTTATTTTTGAGTTGAGGGCAGTAGTGTAAGTGTTGGAAAGAAACCTGGGAAATAGAAAGGTAACTGATGCTTCATGATAGAACTAAATCACCAAATTCACTTTTCTTTCCTTGTCTACCTCAAGTGCAACAACCATTTACTTGGGCACAGGGATTGCTAAGTTTTATTTGCAGTAGAAAACTAACTGAATGATTAGCAATTCCCCATTTTCGCTTCTCCCCAGCCCGAGGTGACCACCAGTCTTTCTATTCTTCGCTCCTAGGAGTGACTATTTTAAATGAGCATAAAATTTCAGTTACACAAGATGAAGCTCTAGAAATTATGTACAACATTGTACAGGTGACAAAAATGTATTGTACACTTAGAAACCTGCTAGGATCCCTAGCCGGTTTAGTTCAGTGGGTAAAGTGTTGGCCTGAGGACCGAAGGGTTCCAGGTTCAATTCCAGTCAAGGGCACATACCTCAGTCGCAGGTCCTCCCTGACCTGGGCCCTGGTCAGGGTGCATGCAGGAGGCAACCAATCGATGTGTTTCTCTCACATCAATACTACTCTTTCTACTCTTTCCCTCTACTCCACTCTCTCTAAAAAAAATCAATGGAAAAATATCCTTGGGTGAGGATAAATAAATAAATAAAAACTGTAGTGCTGATTACATAACTCAATGATAATTTTTAAAAAATATATATTTTTATTGATTTCGGAAAGGCAGAGAGAGGGAAAAGGAAGAGAGAGGGAGAGGGAGAGGGAGAGGGAGAGGGAGAAGGAGAAGGAGAGGGAGAGGGAGAGGGAGACACAGAAACATCAATGATGAGAGGGAGTCATGTCTCCTGCATGCCCCCTACTGGAGATCGAGCCTGTAACCTGGGCATGTGCCCTTGACTGGAATCAAACCCGAGACCCTTCAGTCTGCAGGCTGATGATTTATCCACAGAGCCAAGCTGGCCAGGGCTCATAATTTATTTTTTAAAAGTCTGTTAAGAGAGTAGATATCATTTAAATGTTTTTAACACAAATAAAACAAAATAAACCTGACTATCAAAGTACTATTTCCATGTACCAACCATTAAATTATGGGCAGGATTTCAGTTTATTAAAACCATTGTTATAAAAGGACTTTATCTATGCAATAAAAAGAAAAGGAACTTCCCTAGGGTTTTCTTTATGTCAAGTACTGTAGAAGTGCAAAGAGAAAGGCGATAGTTTAGAAACAAAAAAAAAATCTGGTAGTACAATTGGCAGGAATAGCCATAATCACTAGCCTACTTACTGGTTTCAATAGAAAGCAGATTCTTAAAGAAACATATGTGGGCTTTCTGCAAGTTCTCCTAACTGGTGGGATGAAAATTTATATGTAAAGCTCATAATATTAATATAAGCACTAGAAAATTAATCTATGATTTAAGAAAATGCATGGCTGAAGAGAGAAGCAGCAGGAAATATTTCACTTAAATAGCAGAAGTTGTGCACAGGATATCCGCAGCTAGAGAATGAAAAGAAGGATTTAAGATACATGATAGAAGAACTACTTCTGGAAAATGACTATTTCAACTTCCCTGAAGGGTAGGGCATAAAAAAATTCAAAATTATTAAATGATTTCTCTTAGAACACTCTTAATGTGAGTTCTAGTGGGGGCAGGTATTGGTAAGGGGCTGGTGGAGTTCTTTGGAATAAGATGGAAAGATAGGTGGAGCCTACCTTATGGAAGGCTTTGAAATGACTTCAAAACTGTGACAGGTTTACTGTAACTGGCCCAGTGGATAGAGCCTCCGCTTGCAGTCTGGAGGGTCCTGGGTTAGACTCTGGTAAAGGGCACATGCCCAGATTGCAGCCTCAATCCCCAGGAATGTCCTGCACCAGACCTCTAGTCATATATAAAGTAATGGAGGTTTCAATTTTAATGTTGATATTAATAGCACAATATCTTCTTATAAATTAAAAACCCATTTGCACAAAACAATATTATCTATTTACAAAAACGCATGCATATTTAAGGACATGTGGAGACACATCAGGGAAAGATACTGGATGAGGTTAGAAATGAAGGGTAAGATACTGGATGAGGTTAGAAATGAAGGGTAAGATACTGGATGAGGTTAAAAATGAAGGGTTAAGATACTGGATGAGGTTAGAAATGAAGGGTAAAAATAAAACCAAAAAGAAAAGAATATTGCATGTACTGATGATGACAATGTGTTATGGAGCTAAAGGATATAATTAATTCAGTTCTCAGCATTTACGATCCAAAAGGGGTTAAGGGGAGTGAGCAAAGAAAACAACTACTACTAGATTCACTAGAGATATTTAAAAAAATAAATAAATTTTAAAATGTGATGTGAACCAAAATATCTATACTGTAGTCACTAATATGGGGGAGGGGGTCACTAAAATGGAGTCAGGAGGCTATTAACAAAGTGGGGCCTAACAGCCTATGCACATTTGAGCCTCAATTCTCAGAGCTGCTATTAAGTTGCTAAATCTGTTGCTAAACACAGCTCAAGGCTGAGTCATCAATATCCTGCAACAACTGCTACGTGGATACGCGTGGAGTTTACCTCCCTCTTGTAGTTTTTGCCTCCCTTGTTTGCATATTGGAACTAACCAGACCTTGTTAACCTAGCCAGTAATTCTTAATTTGAATGAAAGAATTACATTTTGTGATTTTTGCCTTTAAGAACCCTTTTTTTTTGTTCATCCCGGGACACAATTTAGGTTGCTGCCTGAACCTATATATCCTGGGCTGCAGCTTCTTTTGCTCATACAAATGCTGTTTACTCTTTATTACAGTCTAAAATTAATTTTGGTTTGCAGTGGCAAGATTAAAATGGGTCGCTTAGTCTCAACTTTAGAAGAGAAGTCTTAAAAACAGGATGTATGGCATAAGAATGATACCTCCTCCATAGGACTGGGCAAGAGTGTGCCTAGTTTCAGAGCCTTGGAAATTAAAACAAGAAATGTTTTCTTGTGGATTGCTCCTATTTCCAGGTCTGGACCTTGAGCTTGTTTATGAATAAGAACAGTAATAGCAGCAGCAACACCTAATATTTATTGAGCATTAAGTATGTACCATGTATCACTATGTACTGCACTATATTACCTCATTTTAATCTTCTCAACAAAATTTTACAGGTGAATTTAAAAGGTGAGACATAAAGACAATTATGTAACTTTATAAAAGGTCAGTTAGCTCTTCACAAAGCCAGGACACTAAACCAGGATGTTTAATTCCAAAGTGTGAGTTATAAACCATTTTTACTACACTGTATCTTTGCAGAAAATATAAAAAATGGCTTTAGAAAAAAAGTCTTTGAGTTAGCTTTGAATAAAAAGTGTTAGGATAATTGTTGTAGAACAATCCCCAAGGGTAATATATTCCAGAGAAAGAACTGGAGTCATTCTGGAGTTTTGTCACCTTAGTTAGGGTCCCTACTGCCAAACTTTCAGGCCAAAAAAGGAAAAACCTTTCATTTCATTCAGATTCCTGTCTTTCAGATCTAAAAATTATAAAACAAAAGACTAGTGTTTATTAATCTGCTATGCTAGAAATAATGTCTGAGCACAATTAAAATGAAACAAAATAGTCCAGACCTGGCCGGCTTGGCTCAGTGGATACAGCGTTGGCCTGCGGACTGAAGGATCCCAGGTTCGATTCCGGTCAAGGGCATGTACCTTGGTTGCGGGCACATTCCCAGTAGGGGGGTGTGCAGGAGGGAGCTGATCAATGTTTCTCTCTCACCGATGTTTCTAACTCTCTATCCCTCTCTCTTCCTCTCTGTAAAAAATCAATAAAATATATTTTTTTAAAAAAAGAAACAAAATAGTCCACTAACACCAGTGATAAATGCTGCTTGCTGAGTTATGAACACCAGACTGAAAAACACCCTATTTTTTCCCTATTTACCTACAGGCTTTTTTCATACAAGATAATTTTATAATTTCCCTTAGACATCAATCTAACTCTACTAAATACACAACCCAACTGTTTATTTATCTTGTGATAAGATAAACATAATATAAAACTGTATGAGACATACAATTCACTATTAGTTTAGTAGTAAAATGTATGTAACATTTTAACCATTTTTAAATGTGTGACATTAATTCAATGGCATTAAGTGCATGCATAATGTTGTTGTGCAACCATCACTATTCATATCCAGAACTTTTTTTTATCGTACCAAACAAAAATTCTGTACCCGTTAAAGAATAACTCCTCACTCCTTCTTCCTCTAACCCCTGAGAACCTCTATTATACTTTGTTTCTATGAGTTTGCCTA
The DNA here is from genome assembly GCA_004026665.1 of Murina feae. Lineage (NCBI taxonomy): Eukaryota > Metazoa > Chordata > Mammalia > Chiroptera > Vespertilionidae > Murina > Murina feae. Next base: position 8,003 of record PVJC01037228.1, on the reverse strand, counting down.
TTCTACATGCCACAGATAAGTGGAATAGTTCAATATTTGTTCTTTTGTCTTGCTTACTTCCCTTTGTACAATGTCTTCCAGGTTCATCCTTGTTGTAACATGTATCAGAATTATTTCATTCCTTTTAAAGACTGAATACTAATCCATTGTACATACATACCACATCTTGTTCATCTAGTCATCTGTCAATGTACACTTGATTGTCTCCATACTTTGGCTGTTGTGAATAATGCTGCTGTAACACTGGTGTACAAGTATCTGCTCCAGTCCAGGAAGTTGTGAGTCCTTAAACTTTGTTCTATTCTCTAGCTATTAGAAGGTGAATGGGGTTTTCTATTTCTGAAAAAAGACTGATGAAATTTGGACGGAGATTACATTGTAAAGGTCAACTTGCCCCAGCTTGTTTGCAGCTCAGTAGGACTTACTGCTATTGCTAAAGATAAGGAAAATAGTCATGTTCTAGCCAAAACTTATGAGTCTGTATCCTATGTTGAGAAATAGAGCAACGAACTTTTTGCATCATCTTTTGTTGTATTTGTGAATAAAAGCTTGCTTCTACATCTGGTTGGGGCTGCTCACTTCGGTGGAGTGCTGGCACTGCAAGCCGGCTGGCCAGCTGAATAAAGGCTCCTAAATTCTACCTTTTGGCTCTGGTGGTCATCTCTCTCATCCCAGCGGAGCCTCCATAACATTTGGAGGCCCCAGCGAGATAAAATCTGGCCCGTTGCCAGTGGACGCCCCAGTAAAGGAACCCTTAATCTCTGTGCTGGGTTCCAGGGAGGCAGAGTGCAAATTGCAATCCAAAAGAGCAAGCCACCTGGACCTCCAGTGGGGAGGTAAGAATCTGGTTTCTGGTTGTGGAACATTCCTCTCTGGGACCGTTGGAAGGCTGGATGCAGTGGAACCTCCTGGTCAGGACTCCCGGTCGTGACAGCACCTGGGGTCCCTGGTTTCTGGTTTTTCTGGTTTTTGTTAGTCTTGGCTGTATTTGTTGTGTCTGTCTTGTCTTTGTTGTCTTCATGTTTGTAAAAATGGGTCAGGGACAGTCATCTGTGTATACCCCCATACAATGTTTTTTGGAGAATTTCCAGGACTTCAAGTGGCGTGCAAGAGGATATGGATATGATGTTAATGCTTTTGATTTATAGTGGGTCTCTGCTGGGGACAGCATCTGCTCTGACTAGGGGAGAAAGAGAGCTGAAAACTGCTCCGGAGCAGGTGTAAGATGGGGTAGTGGTGGTAGGATTCCCTATATAGAGTAATAGGCTCTCATCCTGCTGAGATGGAGGAGCCCTAGGCTGGGGGCAAAGGGGATGGTCAGAGAGATCAGGAATAATAAAGGAGGAGAAGAATTTGAGCCTCTGGGGCTTAGAATAAAGAAGGAAAAATCTAGAAGGGAGAGCAGCTAAGGACAGAGTAAATGGTTAATGCAGAAAGGGGGGGTATCGGCAGGGAGATCAGGGTGAGATAGGTTTTTGTTGATTTTTACTTATTTGAACTATGCTGGACTCAAGGCCGCAAGGTGCTACTAAGCACAGTAAGTTTCTCTCTGCCTCGTTTTGTTCTTATTAACCCTTCCAATATCATAGAAGGCCTAGTTATATTTTCTTTAGAAGGTACATTTAAAGTGTGTTCATAAGTACTTTATAGTAATCATCAAAGGATTAAGGTTTCTAAGAATAAGGAATTACTGAGTAGAAGGTCTGAGGCATGGTTATGCATTTTTAAAGGACATAGAAAGAAGGTTTAAAGGCTAATTTGAAAATGTGAAATTTATAAAGGTTATGTATGTAGTAAGAAGGAGAAGAGAAATGTTAAAAGGAAATTACAGGCCAATAAGCCAGGAAGAGTAAATAATTTACATTCTGCCTCCCTAAACAGAGGGTAAATAGTTATGCAAAAGTACTTAGGGGGGACTGATAAAAGAAATCCAACAGTTACTGTTTTGTTATAACTCTGGAGAGTCAAAAAAAAAAAACAAACTGGCAAGGAAAATCAGAAGATCTTAAAGCAGGTCAGTATATTTTTCTCCTTATACAATTCCTCCGAAATTTGGCAATACATTTCTTTGCATAAATTCAATAAGACTGGTTTCCAATAGTGGTTTTACTGACTGAAAACTTTGACTGGAGTATCATGTTTTAAAGAGCCCTGTCTGAGCTCTGAATACTTAAAGCCAATAAGAGTGCCACAGAGAAAGCCTGGTATCTTGCTTGGTAGCCCTAAAAATAGCTGGTGCTGGAGCGTCAGGCCCATACTCTACCATTGTTGGTGGTTGGTTAGAGTAGAAGGGGAGCAATAAGGGCGCCTCTGCATCCTTGCAGGACCCCACACACTATGGGCCACAACAAGTAGGAGGGCTTCTGAGAAGGGCCTTAAAGCAAGGACAATGGGCCCGGGTAGAGCCACTACAGGTGAGGAATTCACCTAATTCAACAGATACTGCAGGCAGGCCTGATGGCAGCTGGATGGCTTGGCTTCCTGGGCCTATGGGGCACATTAAGATTCAATCATGAGATTCTAGCAAAGGTAGTCAGTTACTATTCTTGTTGTCTTTATACAAACAATCAGGCAAAATTAAATACAATAGATAAATTAGTCTTGATTTGGCTCTTTTAATAAACAGAGGTAATTTTAAGGAGAAAAACTCTATTTCAATAGAGGGTATTAAAACTGAAATATTTTCTTTCCCTTCCACCGTACTGTTTGTTACAGTTTGTCTCCTCCAGGTCACAAGTCCACCTCCTTCTGTGCCCAGGCCTCATAGTCCCTCTGACAGACAGCAAGGATCTCTTGGTTCTGAGAGAAACTTCTGACCCACCTTAGCATAAAGGAGCTACAGAAGAATCCAATGCCCATTTTCCCTGAAAGAATTCAGAGCCAGGATCCTTGAGGTAATATAGTAGGCAGTTAGACAAACATGAGCAGAGCAAGGATGATGGGCCAACTGGCACTACCAGATGTAACTAAGTCTTTCCACCTCTATGTATGTAAGACAAGGGAACTCCCCAGAAGCAAGAGGGAACTAGGCTGCAGACAAAGCAGCCCAGAAGGCTACCCTAAGACCAGTAGGGCCCCTTAAGGTACTACTGGCCATAGCCCCCAGAGAACTAAATCATGTTTGGCAGACCACCACCCCTCCTTCCCCACTTATGGGAAGAGGAGCTTGCCCAGTTGTCTACCCATAATTTGATTAAGTCCTTATAGGCACTCCAGAACTGTTCCACGTCAGTTCACCAGCTGGTGCAGTCAGCACATAAAGAGGACCAGAAGGAGTCACCCGTGGCCCATCCCATCTACATTCCAGGGGACCTGGTCTGGGTGAAGTGCCACAACCCTGGTAGCCTTGAGCACCACATACAGAGGGACTTCCAGATGGACTATGCCTTTGGGGACACAGACCAGTGGCCATGACTTTAGAGGGCATCCAGGGATGAGGACTTGTGTCTTACCTACCAACTACCCTCTAACCTCCTCTCCTATGCCAAAGTCTGTGACACCACCATCCTGCTACCTAGAAACTATTCAGGGCAAATGCCTCCTTGATTTCATATCTTAGAGGAGGACACTGAATCAAGGATTTGATTCCAGTAAAGACCAGTAGGAAATTTAAAGGTCAACTTGCCCCAGCTCATTTGCAGCTCAGTAGGACTTACTGCTACTGCTAGAGATAAGGAAAATAGTCATGCTCTAGCCAACACTTATGAGTCTGTATCCTATGATGGGAAATAGAGCAACGAACTTTGTGCATCATCTTTTGTGGTATTTGTAAATAAAAGCTTGCTTCTGGCCCTGACCAGTTTGGCTCAGTGGATAGAGCATTGGCCTGCGGACTGAAAGGTCCCAGGTTCGATTCCAGTCAAGGGCATGTACTTTGGTTGCCGGCACATTTCCAATAGGGGGTGTGCAGGAGGCAGCTGACCAATGTTTCTTTCTCATTGATGTTTCTACCTCTCTATCCGTCTCCCTTCCTCTCTGTAAAAAATCAATAAAATATATTAAAAAAAAAAAAAAAAGCTTGCTTCTGCATCCGGTCGGGGCTGCAGTGTCAGCAGTCCTCACTTCGGTAGGTTGCTGGCACTGCAGACCAGCTGGCCAGCTGAATAAAGGCCCCTAAATTCTACCTTTTGGCTCTGGTGGTCGTCACTCTCGTCTCAGTGGAGCCCCCATAACAACATTGAGTCTGCACATTGCGTTGGATAGTATTACTTCCTTAACATTATAAATCTTCCAATCCATGAATGTGGAATATATTTCTTATTTTTGTCTTTAATTTCTTTCAGTCAAATTATATAGTTTTCAAAGTATAAGTTACTGCTTTCTTGGTTGAATTTACTGACAGTATAAGTATTTTATTCTTTTTGATGTTATTGTTAATGGAATTTCTTGCTTAATTTTCTTTTTCATATTATTCATTGCTAAATGTATAGAAACTTAGCTATTTTTGTATTTTGTAGCCTGCAACTTTGCAGAATTTGTTATTAATTATAGATTTTTTTTTTTGGTGTAGAATCTTTAGAATTTTGTACTGTGTCTTCTGTAGATGCCTTTTATTTCTTTTTCTTCCCTAACTGTTCTGATTAGAATTTCCAATACCATGTTAAATGGAAGTGGTGAAAGCAGGCATTCTTGTTTGTTCCTGATCTTAGGAGAAAAAAACTTTTATTCCTATATCATTGAGTATGTTAGTTGTGGATTCTTCATATATGACCTTTGTCATGTTGAGTAACTTTCTTTCTATTCATAATTTGTTGGTTGTTTTTAACAAGAAAAGGTGTTGCATTTCCTCATATACTTTTTCTATTGAGATAATCATGAGGGGTTTTCCTTCATTCTATTAATATTATGTATTACATTGATTGACTTTCTTAAGTTTCTTTGCATTCTAGGAATAAATCCCACTTTGTCATGGTACATAATCCTCTTATTATGCTGCCGAATAAAACAATGTAGCTCTATGATCAGCCTAATTTACTGTACAGCAGCAATTTCTGAATCATGACACAGGGAGAAGGGCTCAAGTACAATCTAGCAGCTTCACTGAGTTGATGAGATGGGGAATCAAAGTTTGTGGAGATGAGGTTGGTAGAAATTATAGGGTAAAATTCTGAAAATGAGGTAGTTAGAAAAAAAGGAGTTCTAGATACCTGTATATGCCTTTACTAATTACTAGGTCATGCATATGTTGAGTGAAACTCCACAAGGTTGGACACACAAAAACTAGGGAATTGTATGCTGAATAATTCTCATAGCTCACATAAGTCAGGGAGATCTTCATGTCCAGAGGTTAAATTACTAGGCATTTTTTTGACCCCAAATTATTATATATTCCCTGGAGAAAGTCTCTGATACAAAGATGAAATATGTCACTTGTCATTTTGTCACCTCTCCCAAAAGACAGTAACAAATATGCATTGACAAATAAAGACAGAAAGAGGGAAAATCTTTCAGCTCAAAGGAACAGAAAGATGGTCCAGGAGGAACCAAGATGGTGGCATAAGGCATATACCTGAATGCACAGCCTCCTACAACCACATTAAAAAATACAACTATAAAGCAAAACAGCCATCCTCCAGAACCAAGGGAGTGGAAGCTTTACAACTAGAAGGCAAGAGAAGGAGTGTATTGAGACTGAGTAGAAGTTCCTGGTGCCAAAAGAGAGAGGTATGGACTTGCGCGAAATGGTGGCAGCGCAGGCAAACGGCGGCGGTGGCTGCACCTGGGTCCACGGCTTGGAAGGGGTTTGCAAACTCCGGGGTCACACTGAATGCATTGCAGGCGGTCTGGCATTGGGGTGGAAGACAACAGTGGCGTTCTAGCAGAGCTGTTTGCAGTGATCACTGACGTGGAACTCAGAGACTGAGAGACTCAGGAGTGCACGGACGCCAGGGCGTGGAGACGCCAAAACAGAGAAAAGCCACAGAGCTGGCTGAGGGGCAGCCATTGTGGGCTGCTCTGCCCTGGTGATTCTGAGGCCCTGCCCCACCCAATTTACAACCCCACCTAAGCTGTGTGCCTGTCTGCCTGCAGCCTAACCTAACAGACTGCAAATGGAACAGAACTCCAAAAATTCCAAACCCCAAACAACCAGGAGAAAGGCCTGGAGCTCATTTCCTTTCAGTGACACCAACAGCAATCAAAACTTAACTACAACAAGACTGTGCACCCAGCCCTCAAAGGCGTACACCAAGAGTGTCCACCCCAGGTGATTGGGGATGCTGAATCACTGGGCCCTATAAGACACCTAGCACAGAAAGCCACTCCATCAACATAGGGAAGCAGCCAAAATGCGGAGACAAAGAAACAGAGCACAAATGACAGAAATGGAGGAAAGCAACTGACTGGATATAGAGTTCAAAACAACAGTTATAAAGCTACTCAAGAATCTTCTACGAACCTCCGAGGAACTAAGTGAGACCTTCAAGGATCTTAATGATAATACCAAAAAAATGGAAAAGGACCAATCAGAAATTAAGTATACACTGACTGAAATAAAGAATATTTTACAGAGATCCAACAGCAGACTAGAGGATAGCAAGAATCAAGTCAAAGATATGAAATACGAAAAAGCAAAAAAAGAAAAAAGAATCCAAAAATGTAAAGATAATGTAAGGAGCCTCTGGGACAACTTTAAGTGTACCAACATCAGAATTATAGGGGTGCCAGAAGAAGAGAAAGAGCAAGATACTGAAAGCCTATTTGAAGAAATAATGACAGAAAACTTCCCCTACCTGGTGAAAGAAATAGACTTACAAGCCCAGGAAGTGCAGAGAACCCCAAACAAAAGGAATCCAAGGAGGACCACATCAAGACACATCATAATTAAAATGCCAAGGGCAGGGGAACCAAGATGGCTGCATGAGATATATACCTAAATCCGCAGCCTCCACAACTATATTTTTAAATACAACTATACAGATAAACGGCCATCCTCCAGAACCAAGGGAGGGGAGGCTTTGCAACCAGAAGGCAAGAGAAGGAGTGCTTTGAGACTGAGTGGAAGCTTCCTGCGCCAAAACTGAAAGGTACCGAGGGACGTGCGGAACGGAGGCGGCGGCACGGAGGCGAGGTGCGGTGGCGCGGGTGAAGGGGAGCGGCGGCTGCGCTCGGTCGGGTTCGCGGCTAGAGAGGAGATTGTGGACTCCCGGGGTCGCAAAGAGTGCGGCGCGGGCTGCAGGGCAGCGGGGCTGAAGACTAGCGATTTTCTGCCAGTGCCATTAGCAGGAGTCACTGGTGCGGAGATTTGGGGACTGAAAGGCGCGCGCAGACTCAGCCACGGAAAAGCAGCCATTGTGGGTTGCTCCGCCCTGTGACTCTGAGACCCCACCCCACCCCACCTACAACCCCGCCCAAGCTGTGTGTCTCCCATCCTGCAGCCGGGGCAGAACTCCAAAAGATCCAAACCCCAAACAACAAGGAGAAAAGCCCGCAGATCATTTCCTCCCAGTGATACCTCCCAGTGATAACTACAAGACTGTGCACCCAGCTTTAAAAGGCATACAACAAGAGTGTCCACCCCAGGTGATTGGGGAGGCTGAACCACTGGGCCCTATAGGACACCTAACACAGAAAGCCAGAATGCGGAGACTAAGAAGCAAATCACAAAAGACAGAAATGGAGGAACGCAAACGACTGGATATAGAGTTCAAAACCACGGTTATAAAACTTTTCAAGAATATTCTAGAGACTGCCGATAAATTTAGTGAGACCCTCGAGCATATGAAAAAGAACCAGCTAGAAATTAAGCATACACTGACTGAAATAAAAAATAATATACAGAGATCCAACAGCAGACGAGAGGATTGCAAGAATCAAGTCAAAGATATGAAATATAAAGAAGCAAAACCCACCCAGCTGGAAAAGCCAAAAAAGAAAAGAAAAGAAAAGAAAAAAATCAAGAAGTATGAAGATAGTGTAAGGAGTCTCTGGGACAACTTCAAGCGCACAAACATCAGAATTATAGGGGTACCAGAAGAAGAGAAAGAGCAAGATATTGAAAACCT
>PVJC01037227.1:0-17328 GCA_004026665.1 Murina feae | reverse complement strand
ATGAAGAGAGAGAGACTGGAAGAGAATCAATTTGGAAACTGGGGGACCAGGCGTGGCATCTTTCCTCTACCAGGGTAGATTGCCCACTGATGCCTGAGTCTCACCAGCCTTTTATTGAGTCTCTGAGAAAACAACAATATCCTTAGGCAGGAAATTCTGAGGAAGAATTTTACATGTAATTAACAGGTAGAGATTTGCTGTAATTAACAATGTTTCAACTTAAACAATGGGTGCATAGCTCTGACCTTTCAGAGCAACCAAAGTAGGTTAAAAACAATCAGTTTCCAGCACTTAATAATTAAATTGACATAATACAGATGAGCAGAAGAAACAATTTTAATTTCATATGTATGGCAGCTCATAGAGATATGACTCAAATAAGTGACCAGAACAGACAAAGAAACAATACACTTGAGAAGAGTTGACAAGACAAAGCAATTTAGATTTGGGTAGTAAATTAGGGAAGAAATAACAAATTTATTTATACAGTTTTTTTCTGCCCTGCATTCCCAATCACTGGTGTTAAGGATGTCTCTTTCTCCTAGTAAAGGGAGAATATCTTTCACATGGGAAATTTATTTCCTCATTTCAGGAGGGCAAAGAGGGTCAATGTGTCCTTGTATGGGCTGTTTATTAAGTAATTTTAATACAAAATAATCACTATGTCAAAGTGTCCTTTTAGAACAGCTCTAAACTCCATCAAAGAAAACTCCATGGTCCTCCAATGTTCAATTTATTAGTTGTTTGTCTTTGTTGCACCTGTAGCAATCTGATTCTTTAAATAAATTTGCTGGTATTTTATCGGCCTTTTGTGTGTTTTTTTCCTTTTTTTAATTTTTGTTTTTTATTGTGATGAAAAATATATACAATTTTCCATCTTTTTAAAAAATTATAGTTCATATTCAATATTATTCTGTATTAGTTTCAGGTGTATAACATAGTGGTTAGACAATCATATACTTTACAGAGTGGTCCCCTCATATTTCAAGTGCCCACCCTGGCTCATACATAGCTATTACAATATTATTATTATTGCTATTATTTTAATTCTTTAATGATTAAAATATTACATATGTCTCCTTTTCCCCACATTGACCTCTCCCCGGCCACTCCCACCCCCAGCACATGTCCTCATCCTGCTAGTGTCTGTGTTCATTGGTAATGCTCATATGCATACGAACTCCTTGGTTGATCTTACCCCCACCCCTATTCCCCCGCCCCTCCCCAGCCTTCCCTCTGAGGTTTGACAGTCAGTCGATGCTTCTCTGTATCTGGATCTATTTTGTTCATCAATCTATGTTGTTCACTATATTCCACAAATGAGTGAAATCATGTGGCATTTATCTTTCTCTGTCTGGCTTATTTTGCTTAGCATAATGCTCTCCAGGTCCATCCTGTGTTTGTTCTTTGTGGGAGCATTAATATGGCATGAATTACTCAATCCTTTTTTTTTGTTTGTTTGTTTAGATTTTCTAGATTTGATTTCTGTCTAAACAGTGGGTTTTCAGAGCATAGAGATTAGTATAAATATAGCATGTTTAGCCACATGAATGTGAATTATTATTTATACAATTAATTTTAGAAATAAAAATAACACTGATAAGCTCTCCATATGATGCTGAAAATGTATAAATACCATATTTTCTGGTGTATAAGATGACTTTTTAACCCAGGAAAATCTTCTCAAAAGTTCGGAGTTGTCTTATATTTCCAGTCTTCTTATATGCCAGAAAATACGGTATATTAACACATTTTTTTGCTTTTTCTCATTATTTGTGGTAAAATCCTAGTGCCTTATACAATACTCTGTATGTATTATGACATGTTGATGCCAGGTCTGTACTATTTTGAGCACAAATAAACCTTGTTATGTTGTACTATGGAGTGAAGTCATTAAGATGAGAAAACAATTATTTTTGCAGTTTCATTAATGTTGTTTCACAAACTCTCTTATTTAGGTATTTTGAACTTGTTCAGTTTCTGCCTGTTCTCAAGCTTTGATACTTTTCATTACCCTCAGTTTTCTGCCTAGTAACAAAGTTTATTAGTCAAGCTGATAGCTGTGAATTGTGGTTCATTAATTGAAACTTCAAATTCATTAATTTTAACAAAAAAGCCCACTGTCACATCTTATATCACTTTCAGATGTAGTTGATTTCTTCTAATAATTTTTTGTTGTTTCATTTTCTTTGTACAAAATATTCAGATGGTTGAATTTGAACTATGATTAAGCTAAGAAACTTAAAATCTTGATATTCTTTTCAGGTAATATTTTAAAATGCTGTTCTTGATAACCAGGATCAAATATTGGAAAAAATTATGATATTTTTCTTTGAGATTAAGCAGTAAAAAATGTAAGGGAGAGCCAATTATTTAATTTTATGAATACTTTAATACGCTAATATTTCCTATGTTAATTCACTTTTTGATGTTTTCATAAAGTGATTTGCTTTAAGACAGCATCACATAATTTTGAGCTAATTTTAATCTCTTTTGGTTATTACAATAATTTAAATAAAAATTCCAAATATACAAGAAAAATGTTTTGATATAGCACAAATAATCTAATACATGTGTATATAAACATATGTATACAACTATAAATACACTAGAGGACTGGTGCACAAAAATTTGTGCACTTGCGGGGGGAGTCCCTCAGCTCAGCTTGTGCCCTCTCACAGTCTGGAACCCCTTGGGGGATGTCCATCTGCTGGCATGCCAGACCAGCCTGGGTGAGGGGCTGATGGCCATTTCAGGCTGTCTGCAGCCCCTTCAGGGTTCGGGTCCCTACTGGGGTGCCTGGCTGGAAGCAAGTATCTGGGATTTATTTAACTTCTATAATTGAAACTTTGTTGCCTTGGTCTCCGCTGCTTGAAGCCTGGGTTGCCCTTGGCAACCCAAGTTCCCAGCCTGGCAGGTATCTCGGGTTTGTTTATCTTCTATAATTGAAACTTTGTAGCCTTGAGTAGAGTGGGCCCTGGCTTCCTCCCCTCCATTGCCTGGCACAACTCCAGCTCTGTGGCCACCGCCATCTTAGTTGAGTTAATTTACATATTTGCTCCTGATTGGCTGGTGGGCATGGCTTGTGGGTGTAATGGAGTGATGCCTAATTTGCATATTACTCTTTTTTTAGATTAGTACACATGACAAATAAAATATAGTGTTCTACTTTAATCTCTGAAGGTAGAAAATATATATAATTTTCAATTGTCCAATCTCTTGTCACCTCTTTGAAAAAAGAGATCTTTTAATTGTGTGGTCAGTTTTCAACATTGAGTGAAAGTTACTTGGTTGCTACAGTGCTTGAACTCTTATATAGTAAATTAGGTTCTACAAAGCTCTCATGTATTTATTGGAGTTTAACAAAACTGCATGATTTTGTACTACTTGGGGTCCCAGCAGGAATCAATCCCTGGGAGAAGAGATCACAGCTGGGAGCAATTAAGACTGATTAGTTTGTGGCTGAGAAAATCAAAATGGAAAGAAAGTTTTCTTGGGGGAGTTAGGAGCTGTGTTCCCAAGCATTTCTGAGTTAAGTGCAATTCTCAGAGGAATTTAGGGGCTAAAAATGTGAATTTCAAATATTTGAACATTTTCTTAGATTATTTAATGTCTGCATAGCTATTATGTGTGACTCTATTGGATAGTTGCAAGAAAAAGTTAAAGTAAATTGACCAATTTTTCTTCTTACATATTTCTCAGTTTTCCCCTGTATCCAAAGTTTTCCCTAATATTTTAATTTGACTTTATAGATAGAATATGAATGGTTTCATAAATTCTTACTCTTTATTTTACAGAGATTTAGATAGCTGTGATTTCTCAGAAACTGACAAAGGACATACATACTATTTCTTTGGGAAAAAGTGCACTGTTATTGTGAACGTGATTGGTCTGAATTATCCTTTAGAAACTGTAAAATAGTACAGTTGAAATTTTAAGCACTGAATATGCAGAAACTTTACACTTAATTCTTGAAACTGCCATCCTGGATAAAGAATTGGTTTCTACAGAGCTAAATAAGGATGTGCTTAATAAAGCAAAGTGAATTAAATGAAACAACAGTAAGCATAGTTCATAGCAGTTTCTTTTGCTTCATAATTGTAATTATAAATATGAATTAGAAACATATTTCTTTTGTTTAGAATAGGCTAAATTGGGTCTCTAACAAGTTACTGATATAAATTAAACAGAAAATTGTTTTTCTAAAATTTTTAGTAAAAAATTAGGTTCATTTATTCTTATTCTGTTAGTTGGCATTAACTTTTTTGTTTTATGTGGATACTTTTATTAGTTTATTGAACCTTCTATAGCAGAAATATTATGACTTGATATTGGAATGTTATAAATAATAATTTGATTTTTCTTTAACAGGTAGAACAGGTTATATCTATATGTAATAATCTATTTAACATTATATTCACCTGTATTCAGAGTTTCACAATAATTCTTTGTTATTTTCCTCTCACCTTTTAAAACTTCCTTCCTTTCTTCATTTGGTTCCTTCCTTTTTTCTTCCTTCCTTCCTTCCTTCCTTTCTTCCTTCCTTCCTTCCTTCCTTCCTTCCTTCCTTCCTTCCTTCCTTCCTCCCTTTCTTTCTTCTTTCCTTTCTTTCTTTCTCCTCTTCTATTGTTGGTCCTGCTGAAAATATCATATATAAGTAACAATGAGAAGATCTACTTTTAAAAATATTCCAAATAATCATTTGAAAGACTGATGGTTCAAAGAGCATAAACAATTTAAGAGAGAGGATACATAATTATTAACTACCAAAGATGTGCCTTGATGGGATAAAAAATTATGGAACCAAAAGTTGTCTTGGGTTTTATTTCCAGATACACCAGTATATCTCTGAGTGACCTCAATTTCTTAATTTATTTTATTATTTTAACCACTTTAGAGAGGGATTTTACTAAATTTGGATGCCAGATGATTGGATAACCCTAACACTGAACATTTGAAAAATATATTGAAATATATTAAGGATAATATACTTCATTTCTAGCTCTGGACAGTAATTGACTAAATTATGGAAAGGGGTGGTTCAAAATTTAGCAAACACTGACTAGAAATTATATGAAAGAGAATCAGTTGCTGGTTATTGCCAAATTTATTTTCTATTTCCTAACCCAGTAGTACTCAACCTTTTATCTTTTAAGTCCTATGTATTCTTCTGTAAAAGAGCTCAAGTTTCAACATAAAAAATACAAAATCTCACTTTTTTCCCCAAATTGGAAATACATATATATTTGCATTAATTATAATGTCATTCACAGATTTAGAAACATCACTGCATGAATGTTAGGGGTATATAATTTGTCATTAGAGATTTTATATCCAATAATACTGTATTTCTTGAACAAGGCAAACCACATTATTGTCTTCAGTAAGCTAACAGAGCTGCTACCTAGGCTGGCAAGACACAGTTAAAAATGGCCTGCAAATTGGGGTGCAGTGCTGTGGAATCCCGCAAAGAACCAAAGAAACAATTAGAAAGAAACCCCAGGAGATGAGTTAAGCACCAGCCTCAGTTTCCAAGTTTATCCTCCTATACTCTCCACAGCAGATCAGATCAGCAACATGTTTATAATTGCAATTGGATATGGGCCTTGAGTTAGAAAAAAAATCCTTGGAATATTTAGAAAATCAATTATTGCCACCTATGGACTTGAAACTGGAACATATATACTTTGGAAGGGTAAGGGAGCCTAAGGGTTTTAAGGAACATTTTTCAGATCTTTCACTTTCACATCAACTCTTTCCTAAAATTAGTCTGTGACTGCTTCAACAAGAATGATTCCATTTAATCAAAGAAAGTCATCCTTTCTTATCCCAAAGTTTGTTATGAGCCTTAAACCTTTTTAGATACCTTTGTGGAAGCTTCTACAATCAAGAAGGCACAAAACACCTGTAAGGATTTCCATCTTCCTCTCCTTGTTCATGTTTTCTTCAGCATTCAGCATGGCATTAGAAAGCAGGGGTGTTTGGTCTGTATGGAATCTTCAAAATTCTTTGGTCTTCATGATCTTTGGAATGAGGTTTGGTAGAGTTGCTCTGTAGGATTAATGACCAAATTTTTCAAAGTTTTTTCCCCCTGATTCTTGAAAAAAAGTACTACTTTTGAAAGAGATTCTCATAAAAGCACAGCCAAGTAAATATCAGTAAAACATAGCAAGCAATGAAAATGTTGGAGATTATTATGCTAAGCGAAATAAGCCTGTCAGCCCTGGCCTGTGTTGGATGGAGAGTCATCCCATACACTCAGAGTGGTGAGTCCATTCCTGGTCTGGGCACATGCAGGAGGCCACTGGCCCATGTTTCTCCTTTACATCAGTATTTGTCTCTCTCTCACTGTCTCTCTCTCTCCCTTCCTCTCTCTGAAAATCAATAAATGATAAGCCAGTCAATGAAAGACAAATATCATATAATCTCACTTATATGAATCTAATTCATCAGTGAAAGAGAAAGAACTGGTGTGTTTGACTCACTTTTCCCTTTAATTGGAGGTTAAGGGGAGGACTTAAAGTACCTTCTAGTCTGCTCTGTTCTATGAGTAGCAGACTCTTCTTTGCTACTGGTCATGCCTTGGTTGGGAAATGTGGTAGGTAAATTTACACGAGTATTAGAAGCCACCAGCACACCTGCCTCCTGTTCTCCAAGCTAGCTTCTAGTAGTAGGGAGTCTTGCATGTCATTCCCCATCAGTCTGACCCCTGTGTCCATCTTATTAGATCTTAGAAAGGAAGGAGAGGAATGTATAAATACACACACACACACACACACATTCACTGCCCCACATTTATATAATGTTAATAGGATTATCAGTAGGTTACCACAATCTTCCTACCGTCAGTTCCTATTATAACACATACCCTGAGCACATTAACCCAGATGCTGGAACTCAGAGTACTACTATGGGACCATGAACTTTCTGTAATTAGTTCAGTGAATGTGTGCTAAAAACCAGTGCCATTTGCTTCTCACAGCACACCCACTGATTCTAAGGTCTTCCTCCACCTTTGAGTTTGCCAGGTCAGCATTGCACAGCAAGCTGTCTCTGTCCCGGTAACCCAGTGTCAGGCTCTCTAATTGTGTCCCTGGCTGATCCACACCAACTCCTGCACCGCAATTTGTACTCTGCACACAGTGTAAACGAAACCTCCACTGTTAGGTAGAGACAAGCTTTTTCTTTGAAGCGGGAACCACTTTTTTTTTTTTTTAAGCAAGAAAATATTTAGTGGGATAATGGAAGTGTCAAAACATAGAACATTATCAGATCTTTTTTGTCAGTGACTTCAAAAGCTAGACACACTACCACATACATCCTGAGGCTGGGAATTCTCGTTTTAAAATACTATTGACGGCATTCTGAGAAGACAAAGGTGTCCTAGCCTCTGGGGGGAAAAATGAACTAGGCATTTTACTCCTTCTATCTTATCTTAGAGCCTTTCCAGCACTCTCCTGAGTTCTTAGCATTCCTGTTCTTTCTCTGATATAATCCCACAGAATGTTTGTAACTCGGTGACTAACCTAATAAGTGACATGGCTAAAGCAGCAGTAAGTATTATTTAAATCTCCCACCTTGTTCCAAGTGATCGACCATCATTTAATACGTAGCATCACCTCTTTCTACTCTTTAACATTTGTTTTTTAAAAGGATTTTCAATGGTTTTGTCAAAATTACAGTGGGTGGGCTTCAGGCACTAGAGCAGCGTTTGTGTGGGTTCTCAGAGCCCCTCCAATGACACTGCACCAACAACTGCTTGGTAAATTCCAGCCACGGGAAACAGTATTCTCAACTTTTTTTATTTTCTTAGAATTTGCATATATATCAAATGGGACTATATTTTGTGTTATATTATTGGAGAAGAGCTCTATGCATTGCTTTATTTTGGAGGGACATTTAATTCAACAAATGTTTATTTAGCACCTAGGAGGCACTGGGTATGCTAATCATCATAATAAAAATATATAAAGCATAACTCTTGGCCAGGCATTCTGAGTATTTTTGGGCATTGATTCATTTTAATCCTCCCAGCAATGCCATGAGGTAACTCCTATCTATAATTAGCATTCTTTTTCTGTAAATGTTGAAGCAGGCTCAGAGTGATGATGTCACTTACCCAGGTCATACAGCTGGTGAGTGGTCGATTGGGTTGGAATGCTCACATTAGATAGGCTGAAGTCTCTGCTGCAGGGGTTAATGTTGGAGGCGACTAATAAATATTCCATTTCAAAGGTAATTTTGTGTCTGCAAAACAACAAACATATGAACTAAATTTCTGCAGAATGGATCTAATTATGAGATGATTATTTTTCAATTGGTATTATTTCATTCATATTTATAGTTATTTTCTCCCCAAAGTTAATTATCCCTCCTATAATGTCTTCTGAAAATTAATGTTAATTTTGAATGTAGGTAAAAACAAATTTTACAGAAATAGAAAATGTAGGATTATTACAGAATAGTATAATATCTCTGCATTTTAATTTGTAAATGATTAAAAATCTCTATTAATAGTGGCCTCTTTTATCTTGAAAAGGGAGCTTTAAAACATAATTTAAATCTGTATTTAGTATATGTTTGCTATTTAAACTGATTAAAAAGCACAAGCAAAAATTATACTTTTTAAATGTATTTGTAAAATATTTTTTAACCTTATCATTAAGATTTGTTTGTAAAGAGGTCATCATGTATTACATATTCTTACTTTTCACTCATAGCCACTGGTATGCATGTAAACTCTGTAGAATGGCTTTTAAAAAGATGTCAAATCCAGCTGGGTCTAAACCCAACCAAAACCAGAGCCACAAAAATATTCACCGCAATAGAGATGAGGGTGCAGGGAGAGCTCAGTTACAGATTTTATGTTTGCCTGTTAGATTTTGAAAAATGTAGCCATGATGTACCAATGGAAATAAACTAGGTACATGGATATCTCAGATTACCTTCTTGAAAAAGTTATTTACGTCAGTACTATATTCTGTAGGTATAGAAATGATATAATTGTTCTTTCAGTTAATCCATTCTACATTGGCAAATTGCTTAGACATTACAGGAGAAAATCATCTTTTGGCTCTATAAATAAAAAAAAGATTATGGGAGAAAATAGCTGTTTCAATATGTTGTATTTCTTTTGTTGACTTGCATATAGGTCTTACATTTTGGTTATAAAACATGATTTTTTAAAATGTTAAACCTTTTCCTCCAAGTGTTGGTTTGTTGGTCACACATGGCTCCCTTCCTGGATGCGGGACTGTTGCCACTGCCAGTCTTCTGGGAGGGAAGAAAGGGTGGCCCACACCCCTCCCTACTCCACTTGGCAGCCAGGCTCATAATGAGGAAGGTAAACTTTTAATGGCTTTATAAATGGTTAACCTCAGTCTTCTTTGTTAATTAAATTAAGCAAATCACTTCTTTCTGATAATTGCATCAACTGAAAAAAATCAGAAGCTGGTGAAAGATTAAATTTGCACCTCAGAAAATCTGGAGGAATATTTAGTAATTTAAAAAGTAGAACAGCTGGTGTCAACAGTGGAAATGCATTTAACTAGAACCTTGGAGACCTGGATTTAAGTCTCTGCCCTGCCACTAACCAGCTGACTGGTTTTCGTAGATGACTTAAATTACTGGGACTTGAGTGCCTCATTACTCAAAGTAAAGACTAAAATAAGAAAATGGTGAATTGTGTGTGTGTCTCCTCTTCATTCTTTACTTCTCCATCCATTATTCTTTTATAAAGATGTCTGTTCTCCCCTGGAGAAGTTAAAGAGAAGTCAGGTCTGGAGGCTCTGGAGTATGGAAAAACGGGACCTCTCCAAGTGTAGCTAGTTCATTGAGCACCTACTACATTCTTCCCAGTCCTGGTGTGCTAGGAAAAGCCAGCAGAATGCTTTCTTCTTACCCTTCACAGTGCCATACCCATATGGAATGGATAACGTGATATCAAGCTTTTAGAATTTAGTATCTCAACATTAAAAAGCTGTCAGAAAAGTCAATCTGGTATTCTTTTGAGCATTGCTTTTTAGAAAATTCTGTCTAATTTTCATTATCTGTCTAAAATTATTCTGACTAAAATTAATTCCCTTAGCTTACTATTGATCAAAAAAACAAATTTACCTGACATGAAATTCTTTCAGACATACGTCTATTTGCCTGTAATGGTTTTAAAGGCATTTTCAGTTTGTTCTATCACTTTAAACATTTACTTTCTGATACATGCCATGCAGTTCCTGACTTAGACTGGGTAGCCCTGAAACAGACCTTAAGATGAGAATTTAGGTGAAAGTGATTAATTATGAAATGTATTCAGAAAAAGCATGTAGATGAGTAGGGCAGGGAATGGTGGGAAGGACAGAATACAGGGGAGAAAAAGGAGGGAGGAATTAAAAGCAAGCTTGTGCCTGGTCAGGGTTGCTTAGTGGTTGAGCGTTGACCTATGAACTAGGAGGTCATGGTTGGATTTCTGTCAAGGGCACATGCCCAGGTTGCAGGCTTGGTCCCCAGTGCGGGGCGTGCAGGAAGCAGCTAATCAAGGATGCTCTTTCATCACTGATGTTTCTTTCTCTCCCTCTCCCTTCCTCTCTGAAATCAACAAAAATATATTTTTGAAAAAAGCAAGCTTGTGATATTAAGTAAATCCTATGGAAAGTAGCTGGGGCTCAAGCCAGCAGGGTATGTCACACCTCCTCTCCCTCAAGGATGACAGTTGAAGCAGTTACACACCCACACCACCAGTCATGGATTATTAGTTGCTGCTGGCTAGGGGTGGGGACACAAGATTCTAGGCACTTGATTTTTTTCCCCCCTGTGTATGGACAAAGGGTTCTAGCCACTGAAAGGTAGTCCTCCAACAGAGAGCAGGTGCTGGCTTAGGAGATGAAAATGAAAGAAACCAGTAAAGAGATGTGGACATAGGGACTGAATGCTAACAAGGTCTATTGCAGGGCCGTATATAATTGTTCCAGGAGCAACCATAAACAGATGAAATATTGTTTTATGAAGTTCTTTTCTATAAAGCATAGAGGGGTAGATCCTGCTAAACCGCTTTACAGCTAAGTGTTTGCATTAGTGAAGGTTCCGCAGAAAACACTGCACTGAGTAATTAGAGGAGTTTAATAAAGGGACTATTCACAAAAGTGAGGGCACAGAGTAGGGGACTCTGAGGGTGGGGGTAGGGACTGCAATACAGGGTGGATGGCCATCCCTTGAAGGAGTGAAGAAGAGGAGCATCCAATTGCTGTGGGAAGAGAAGCTATGTCTGCCTTAGGTGGTGGGAAGGTCTGCCCACAGAGCCAGAACTCTGGCCTTCCTCCCTACCCTCCTTTCCGGCTAGTGCTCCATCAGCTTAACAGGAAGCCAGAGGACTTTGGAGGGCCTTGCTTTAGTTCCTGTTGGAATCACAGAGCCTTGCAGGGTCCAGACAGGGGCAAAGGAGACACAAGGGGCAAACAGAAGATTTGCACAGGTTGAAAGACTGATTGTTCAATTCATTCAAAGCAAGTTCAATTGCCTAAGCCCACATTGCAAGGCAATCCTATCATTTTTTTACTCCAGGAAGATAATCTAAAAAGTTTTGTTTTTTTTTAAGATCTTTGAGATAAAAATCTATTCATCAAATTTGGACTTCCTTTTTACCCCATTACCAGACTGTCCTATTTACCTTCCTAGAGTTACTGAAAGAGAAATAACCTAATACTCAGGCCTTCTTTTACAGAACGTGGAGACGAAGCCTTTTCTCAGTGCCTCAAGCTTTCACATTTAACTCCAGCTCATGTTTATCTTTCAACATTTGAATTTCTGTAATCTTGTCTGGTCACATATATATCTTTCTTTTTTCTTTATTCTTTTTAATTTTGTTTTATTGCTTAAAGTATTATAAAAAGTATTACGTATGTCTTCCTTTTTTTTCCCTTTGATCTTCCCTCAGCCACCCCTACTCCCCAATGTCATGTGTCCATTGGTTATGCTTATATGCATGCATGCAAGTCCTACGATTAATATATTACCCCCCCCAACACTCCCCAGCCTTCCCACTGTAGTTTGAGTCTGTTTCATGCTGCTCTGCCTCTGTATCTATTTTTGTTCATCAGTTTATAATGGAATTTATTATCCATAAATGAGTGAGATTATGTGATATTTTTCTTTCATCGACTGTCTTATTTCACTTAGCATAATGCTCTCCATTTCCATCCATGCTGTTGCAAATGGTAAGAATTTCTTCCTTTTTACAGCAGCATAATATTCCATTGTGTAGATGTACCACTGTTTTCTAATCCATTCATCTGCTGATGGGCACCTAGGCTGTTTCCAAATCTTAGCTATGGTAAATTGTGCTGCTATGAACATAGGGATGCATATATCTTTTCTGATTGGTGTTTCTGGTTTCTTGGGATATATTCCTAGAAGTGGGATCACAGGGTCAAATGGTAATTTCATTTTTAAATTTTTGAGGAAACTCCATAATGTCTTCTATAGTGGCTGTACCAGTCTGCATTCCCACTAGCAGTGCAGAAGTGTTCCTTTTTCTCTGCATACTCTCCAGCACTTGTCGTTTATTGATTTGTTGATAATAGCCATTCTGACAGCTGTGAGATGGTATCTCATTGTTGTTTTGATTTGCATCTCTCAGATGATTAGTGACTTTGAGCATGTTTCATATGTCCCTTGCCTTTCTGAATGTCCTCTTTCCAAAGGTGTCTATTTAGGCTTTTGCCCATTTTTTGATTGGGCTGTTTATCTTCCTTTTGTTGTTGCATGAGTTCTCTATAAATGTTGGCGATTAAACCCTTATCAGTGATAACATTGGCAAATATGTTCTCCCATGCAGTGGGTTTTCTTGTTGTTTTGTTGATGGTCTCTTTTACTGTGAAGAAGCTTTTTATTTTGATGTGGTCCCATTTGTTTATTTTCTCTTTAGTTTCCAATGCCCTAGGGGCTGTATCGGTGAAGAAATTGCTTTGGCATTTGTCTGAGATTTTGTTGCCTTTGTATTCCTCTAATATTTTTATGGTTTCCCATTTTACATTTAAGTCCTTTATCCATTTCGAGTTTATTTTTGTGTACGGTGTAAGTTGATGGTCTAGTTTCATTTTTTTGCATGTATCTGTCCAATTTTCCCAACACCATTTATTGAAGGGACTGTCTTGACTCCATTGTATGTTCTTGCCTCCATTGTCAAATATTAATTGAGCATATTGGTTCAGGTCAATTTCTGGGTTCTCTATTCTATTCCATTGATCTATATGTGTGTTCTTGTGCCAGTACCAGGCAGTTTTGAGAACAGTGACTTTGTAATGCAGCTTGATATCTTGTATGAAGATCCCACCTACTTTGTTTTTTCTCAGGATCGCTGCAGCTATTTGGGGTCTTTTTTTTTTTTTTTAATTCCAGATGAAATTTTGGAGAGATCATTCGAGGTCTGTGAAATATGCCATTGGTATTCTAATGGGGAGTGTGTTGAATTTATAGTTTGCTTTGGGTAGTACTGACATTTTAATGATGTTGATCCTACCAATCCATGAACATGATATGTTCTTCCACATTTTTATGTCTTCCTCTATCTCTTTTTTTCAATGTCCTATAGCTTCTGAATAGAGGTCTTTTACCTCTTTAGTTAAGTTTATTTCTAGGTATCTTCATTTTTTTGGTGTGATGGTAAATGAGATTGCTTTTTTAGTCTCTCTTTCTGTAAGTTCACTATTGGTGTATAGCAATGCCATAGATTTCTTGGCATTAATTTTGTATCCTTCTACATTGCCAAATTCATTT
Source organism: Murina feae (assembly GCA_004026665.1). NCBI lineage: Eukaryota > Metazoa > Chordata > Mammalia > Chiroptera > Vespertilionidae > Murina > Murina feae. The sequence goes on along the minus strand of PVJC01037227.1, from coordinate 3,561 downwards.
ATTAAGTCTAATAGGTTTATGATGGAGTCTTTAGGAATTTTATGTACAATATCATGTCATATGCAAATAAGGACAGTTTTACTTCTTCTTTTCCAATTTGGATGCCTTTTATTTCTTCTTGTCTAATCACAATGGCTAATACTTCCAGTGCTATGTTGAACAGGAGTGGTGAGAGTGGGCATCCCTGTCTTGTTCCTGTTCTTAAGGGAAATGGTTTTAGTTTTTGCCCATTGAGTATGATGCTGGCTGTGGGTTTGTCATATATGGCTTTTATTATGTTGAGATATGATCCTTCTATTCCCACCTTGCTGAGAGTTTTTATCAAAAATGGGTTGGATTTTGTCAAATCAATTGATATGACTATGTGGTTTTTTCTCTCAGTTTGTTTATGTGCTGTATCACATTTATTGATTTGCGGATATTGTATCATCCTTGCATCCCTGGGATAAATCCTACTTGGTCATAGTGTATGATTTTTTCTGATGTACTGCTGGATCTGATTTGCTAAAATTTTGTTGAGGGTGCTCATGAACATGAGCATCTATGTTCATGAGGTATATTGACCTGTAATTTTCTTTCATTGCATTGTTTTTATCTGTTTTTGGTATTAGGGTGGTGCTCGATTCACAGAATGAGCTTGGAAGTGTTCCTTCCTCTTGAATTTTTTTGAATAGTTGAGGAGGATAAGTTTTAGTTCTTCCTTGACTGTTTGGTAAAACTCCTCTGTGAAGCCATCTGGCCCTGGGCTTTTGTTTGCTGGAAGCTTTTATATTACTGCTTCAATTTCTTCCATAGTTATTGGCCTATTGAGATTTTTAGATTCTTCCTGATTGAGTTTTGGAAGGTTGTATTTTTCTAGGAATATGTCCATTTGCTCCAGGTTGTCTAGTTTGTTGGAGTTGTTCATAGTATTTTTTTAACAATCATTTGTATTTCTGTGGGGTCTGTTGTTATTTCGCCTCTATCATTTCTGATTTTGTTTATTTGGGAACAATATAACAAATATTGCTTTGCTTCTTGGTGAGCCTGGCTTGAGTTTCATCAATCTTTTTTATCCTTTCACAGACCAGCTTTTGGTTTCATTGATCTTTTGTATTTTTTTTGTATGGTCTCTATGTCATTTATTTCTGCTCTAATCTTTATTTCCTTCTTTCTGCTCACTGTGGGCTTTTCTTGTTGTTCTCTTTCTAATTCTTTGAGTTGTAGATTTAGATGACTTAGTACCATTTTTTTCTTGTTTTTTTGAGGCAGACCTGTTGAACTATAAACTTCCCTCTCAGGACTGCTTTCATTCTGTCCCATAGGTTTTGGACTGTTGTGTTTTCATTGTCATTAGTTTCCAGGATGTTTTTAAGTTCTTCTTTGATTTCTTTGGTAACCTAATCAATATTTAATAACATGCTATTTAGCTTCCAAGTGTTTTGGATTGTTTTTATGTAGTTTATTTCTAATATTATGCCATTGTGGTCTGAGAAGATGCTTGATATGATTTCAATCTTCTTGAATATGGGGAGACTTTGCTTGTGACCCAATATGTGGTTTATTTTTGAAAATGTCCCATGTGCACTTGAGAAGAATGTATATTCCACAGCTTTTGGGTGAAATGTTCAGAAGATATCAATTAAGTCCATTTGAGCTAGTGAGTCATTTAGGCTTGCTGTTTCTTTGCTAATTTTTTGTCTAAAGGATTTATCTAGTGATGTCAGTGGTGTATTAAAGTCCTCTACTATGATTGTATTGTTGTTGATCTCTCCCTTGATATCTTCCAGGAGTTTTTTGTATATTTGGGTGCTCCTGCATTGGGTGCATATATGTTTATCAAGGTTATATCCTCTTATTGTATCAATCCCCTTAGTATTATGAAGTGGCCTTCCTTATCTTTTGTTATAGCCTTCACTTTGAGGTCTATTTTGTCAGATATAAGCATTGCTACCCCATATTTTTTCATTTCCACTTGCCTGAAAGTTATTTTCCCATTCCTTCACTTTCAGTCTGTGTGAGTCCCTTATTCTGCAGTGTGTCTCTTGTAGATAGCAATAAATAGGTCATGTTTACTTATCCATTTAGCCACTTGATGTCTTTTGATTGGAGCATTTATTCCATTTACATTTAAAGTTATTATTAAAAGGTACTTGTTTGTAGCCATTTTTTGTGCATGTGCCTGTTTTCTTTTTTAGCTTTTTATTTCTTCTTTTTACACCAGTCCCTTTAGCATTTCTTGCATTGCTGGCTTGGTGGTGATAAACTCCCTTAGCCTTTTTTTGTCTGTGAAGCTACTTATTTCCCCTTCAATTCTGAATGACAGCCTTGCTGGATAGAATATTCTTGGATTCAGTCTGTTTCTTTGCATCACTTTGTAAATTTCTGTCCATTCTGGTCTGATGTGTTTCTGTTGAGAAATCATTTGATTATCTAATGGGAGATCCCTTATATGTAACTTTCTGTCTTACTTTTGTAGCCTTTAAGATTCTCTCTTTGTCCTGAACATTTGCCATGGTAATTATGATGTGTCTTGGTGTGGGTCTTTTCAGGTTCATCTTGTTTGAGATTCTCTGTGCTTGTGTGACTTTTTTCTTCCCCACCTCAGGGAAGTTGTCTGACATTATTTCTTCAAATAGGTTTTCTAACCCTTGTTCATCTTCCTGTTGTTCTGGCACCCGTATTATTCATATGTTGCTTCATTTCATGTTGTCTCATAGCTCCCTTAGGCTCTTCTCCTGTCTTTTAGTTTTTTTCTCCAATTGCAGTTCAGCTTGGGTGTTTTGTGCTTCCCTGTCTTCTAATTTGCTAATTCAGTCCTCTGCTTCTCCTAGTCTATTGTTGAAACTTTCTATGGTTTTTTTTTGCAGCTATATCACTCTTCATTTCTTCTTGATTCTTACATAAGTTATTGATTTTTTTTCATCCATTTCTTCTTAATTCTTACATAAGTTGTTGATTTTTTCCTCCATCCAATTTATGAACTCTAGCACCCTTATTCTTAACAAGAAGCCCGGTGCACAAAAATTTGTGCACTCGGGGTGGAGGGAGTCCCTCAGCCCAGCCTGTGCCCTCTCACAGTCTGGGACCCCTCAGTGGATGTCCTATGATGGCCTCAGTCTGCCAGGCACCTTTTGTGTGTGTGTGTGTGTGTGTGTGTGGCCACTGGGGACCTGCCCCCAGCCGTATCTGAGGCTCAGAGCAGTCCTCCCGTGTGTGTCTACCTGCTGGGGACCTGCCACCAGGCACACCGTGGAGGCTTGGAGCAGCCACCCCCTCTATGTTGATCTCTCAGACTCTTGCCCTCCCCTGCATGTTGTTCACTTTTTTGAGCTGTGGCCAAGGCTGGGTGCGGCCTGCCTCCCAAGCTTGCCTACTGCCCATCTTCGTCCAGCCATCAGAAAGCAGAGAAAACCCCGCCTCGTGGTCAGGCCAGCCTTTTCCTGCTCCCTGATCCCCAGAAGGGACCTGGGAAGATGCCAAGCAGGCCGCCGACTCTTTCCCACTCACCCGTCCCCTGCTGCCTTCCTTTCCCACTTCCCGGTGCCATCAAGGGGTCTGGGGAGCTGCCAAGCAGGACCC
>PVJC01037226.1:0-17312 GCA_004026665.1 Murina feae | reverse complement strand
GCTTTCAGGCTGCCCACAGTCTCTTCAGGTTTTGGGCCCCTACTGGGGTACCTGGCCAGCCTGGGTGAGGGGCTGATGGCTGTTTGCTGGCTGTCCAACCCCCCCAGCAGCGTCCCTCACCCCATTGGGGTGTGGCCAGCCTGGGTGATGGGCTGAGGAGCGCTTTCAGGCTTTTAGGCTGTCCACAGTCCCTTCAAGTTTATGTCCCAAATGAATATAGTAGAGATTCAATTGGTATATAAGTGAAATTTGCAAATAAGGAACTGAAAACATTTGTTCTATGTATACTATCAAAATCTATAATATCAAATATCTATACTATAGAGAACCAAATAAGAATAGATTTACAACAAAAAAGGGAAGGCCACATGCACAGTTGCATATCACTGAAGAATGATGCTTCATAACATTGGTCTTAACAATGATTTCATGGGTATTACACCAAAAGCACAGGCAACAAAAACTAAAACAGTGAGGCTACATCAAACTAAAAAGCTTCTTCACAATAAAGGATGTAATCAACAGAGTGAAAAGACAACCTACAGATTGGGAGAAAATATTTGCATATCATATGTCTGATGACAGGTTAATCTCCAAAATATTTAAGAAACTCATACACTCAGTAAAAAATAAACATTTCTCCAAAAGGCCAACAGTTATGTGAAAAATGTAAATCATCACTAATCATTAAAGAAATTCAAATCTAAACCACAATGAGGTATCACCTCATACATGTTGGGAATGCTATGGTATTAAAAAATACAAATTAAAAACAGATAATAATATATGATGGCAAGGATGTGGAGAAACTGGGACCCTTGACACTAATGGTAGAAATAGCAAAATGGTGCAGCCACTATGGAAAACGGTATGGAGATTCTTTAAAAATTTAAAAATAGAACTGCCATATCATTCAATCCCACTTCTGGGTATTTATCCAAAATAATTGAAATCAGGAGCTTGGAAAGGTATTGTGCTCTCATGTCCATTGCAGCATGATTTACAATAGCTAAGTGATATAAACAACCTAAATGTCCATTGTCACATGAATGGATAAAGAAAATGTAGTATATCCATACACTATAATACTACTCAAAGAGAAGGAAATTCTTCAATATGCCACACATAGATGGATTTTTTAGGACATTATGTTAGAGTAGGGAGACACACACATACACACATACAAACTAGCACTGCATGATTCCACTAATATGAGTTATCTGAAATAGTCAAATTCATAAAATTATTACTGGAATGGTAGTCATCAGAGGGTCAGGAAGGGGAAATGGGAAATTATTAATCAATAAGTATAAACTTTCAGTAAAGTAAGATGAATAAACTCTAAAGATTATAGGATTGTACAAATAGCAAAATGTGCACTGAAAATTTAAGAGGGTTAATATCATGGTAAATGTTTTCATCACAATAAGAAAATATTTTTAAAATAATGAGGCCATTATATTGAATAGATTATGCATTTAATACAACAGAAGCAACTCTAGAGAGAATTCTTCAGTGTGCATGTATATGCACATATTTGTTTATTTTTACTAATAAAAGTAATATTCATTGAAGTAAACTTGGAAACTAAAATGGAGTAATAGCAAATTATAATATAACTAGAGGCCCAGTGCACAACATCTGTGCACTGCGGGAGGGGTCCCCCTCATCCTGGCCTGTGCCCTTTCACAGTCTAGGAGCCCCTGTGGGGAGCGGGCCTAAGCTGTCAGTCGGACATCCTTAGCACTGCCACAGAGGTGGGCTGCTGCACTCGCCAGCTGTCAGCCTGGCTTGTGGCTGGGCAACGCTCCCCCTATGGGAACACACTGACACCAGGTGACAGCTCCTGCTTTGAGCGTCTGCCCCCTGGTGGTCAGCAAGGCATCACAGCGACTGGTCGTTCTGCCATTTGGTTGATTTTCATATTACCCTTTTATTATATAGGATCATTCTGAAATGACTGCTATTAAACTTTTACTGCATTTCATTCTAAACCATGATATATATCTGGCAATTCACATGTATTTCATAGCATTTGTTCATTGCCATTTATTCTTTTGAACATATTTAAGTACTATATCACATTTATTTAAGTATCTCTACACTGTTGTATATTATGAATTTACCTGTTCCTTTTAAAAATATTTTCCAGTTTGATAGTTTAAAACAATATCTCAGTGATCTATATTTTATTTCTTTGACTTACAGTGAGAATGAACATGCTCCCAAATATTTGTTGACTAGTTCCATTTATTTCTTTGTTGGTTGCTTAAGAATCTTCTTAATCTTTTTTATAAAGGACAGTATATTGTCTCTCTTTACAAAAATATAAGCAATATAATAAGTGAACTAAAAATAAATTACATAGGAAATATATATTAATGTATTTGGCAGATAATATACTATGATCCTCTCATGATACCCTTCCAGATTGATGCCTTAAAAATGGGAGTTTGGCCCTAGTTGGTTTGGCTAAGTGGATAGAGGGTTGGTCTGCAGCCCAAAGGATCCTGGGTTTGATTCCGATCAAGGACATGTACCTTGGTTGCAGGCTCTTCTCCAGCCTGAGCCGATCAATGGATGTGTTTCTCTCACATCCATGTTTCTCTCTCTCTTTCCCTCTCTCGTCCACTCTCCCTAAAAGTCAATGGAAAAATATTCTCGCATAAGGATTAACAAAAATAAAAGAATGGGAGTTGTTTGCAGTGATCTTAAGTAACAAATGTTACTTTTACAAACTCAGCTTTGGGAGTTTGATAATAGGAATACACTTGAAACCAAAGGATGCAAGGAGAGTCATTGCCTTTAGCTCCTTTAGGTGAATTATATTAGCTACTGAAGTCTGATCAATGCACAAAAACTAATTTTCTCCATTAATGATTCAGCCTCTTAGCCTTTCATATTCATATCAATAGTTAAATGTCTCTAAGCCATCCAGAAAACACTTATGAATCAGAATATTATCTTTATAATAGTGATTCATCTTAGAAATTTATTTCTGACATTACAAGAGTAATATTTCAAAAAGAATTTTAAAAAATCCTCATTTGGCACATGTATAAAAATATTTAAATGGTATAAAATTTTAAAACTACCATTATTACTGCTATTAATAATTATATTCTATATAAACACCTAATTTGTTCACTCATCTTAATTTATCCTCACCGCAACCTGGAGAACTAGAAAGGGAAGGCATTCCATATTCTTTGTATAAATAAAGAAATTGAGGTCCAAAGAAATTGAATACAAACCCAAGAGCATACCACTAATTATAGCATAATTGAAGAAGCTAAAATCTTGCCTCTCTCAAATGATTTTCTTTTAATCCTCACCTGAGAATATTTTTCCATTGATTTTTAGAGAGAGTGGAGAGAGAGAGAGGGAAAGACAGAGAGAAATATTGATGTGTGTTCCTGTAACTGAGGTATGTGCCCTTGACAGGAATTGAACCTGGGACCCTTTGGTCCACAGGCTGACAGTCTATCCACTGAGAAAACCAGCTAGGGCTAATATTGTCCTTCTGATTCCAAATCCTTTGTTCCTTTTCCTTAATACAACTATTCTACATTTTATGTTCTATTCTTTATGTCCTTGTAAGAAATGTATAAGTAATGTTCAAGTACACTTCTGTGTTTAAAACCAATCTATTAAAGCCATTGAAATGTATTAATACATAAAAGGCAGAAATTTTAAAGTTTCTTAAGGAAACTAAGAGGGTAGAAATATTCTTTCAAAGAAGGCATGCAAATATAAGTCTGTGAGTTAGTCTGACCTAAAATATTTTGCACTCTAATGCATCCATGGATTGTTCATATAGTTCCCTGTGTCTGGAATGAATGTTCATATTCCATATTCCCTTCTCTCTCTCTCTCTCTCTCTCTCTCTCTCTCTCTCTCTCTCTCTCTCTCTCTCTCTCTCTCTCTCTCTCTCTCCCTTCTTCCCTCTCTGTATCCACTACTCATTCTTCAAGACTCGCCTCTTATGCCATCAACCTTTCCCACCATCTCCTACAAATTGAATGTGAAATTTTCTGTCTCTGAACATATACAGCAGGTAGTAAATATATCTTTTTCTTTAGATCTATATGACTATTACCTTATCTGACTATTAAATGTTTTATGGTTGTGACTGGAATATATACATGCTCAATATTATTAAGGAGAATAATGTACAGATATACATCTAAAGAGGTATTCACATAGACTATTGAAATAAGTATATGAGACTCTAAAATGGGTTAAATTTAGAGCCCTAGAATGCAGTTGAGAACAATCCAAAAAGATTTGAATAATCTGCAATAGAGCCCTTCGGAACCTGATTATATTCCCAAAGTACATCCAACTTTGACTTAATAACCTCATCTATTGTTATTTCCCTAAATTCAGTGATGGCAATGTTTACTATTCTTCTTCTAATTGAAGCATTCTGCCTTTCTGAATATGTCTAATAGCATAAGTTATGTAGGTAGCAGCAACAGAAGCATAAAATACTTGTGCCCAAATGACATCCAGGACTGAGTTCACAATCTGTTCTGAGATTTATTGTAGAATACTGTGCTGATTTTCTGGCTTTCCTAACATAGATCTGAAAATCTCAAATCTCTACACGCAGTACATAGTGCTAGAGTTGTAAATACTAAAAAGTTCAATGTGATGTGATGTGACTCTAAGAAATTATATACCAAGACAAAATTATTTCTCCTTCCTATATCTCTGATAATAGATCTATAAAGTATGAGATCAAGAATTTTCAAGTCTTTCTGTGCAGGAAAATCTCCTGTGAGAATTACAATAATATAATCTTTCATTTCAACCCAAGTCCTATACAATGAAAATCTCCAGGGGTTGTTCTAATGTATCCAACCTATAGATCCCTGTGGAGAAAGGGTAGATTAGATGAACTCTAAAAGTCTCAGGCATCACTAGAATTTTGTAATCCCTAGATATATATGATGTCCAAATGAGAAAAGAAAAAATAAATTTAACACTCTAGAATCATTAAACAACTAACAAGAAATTCAACTGAGCATCAAGAGACCTAGAATAAATCATGGCTTTTCCAGGACCCTGTGATCTTGAACACACTTACCGTCAATGTCATCAGTTTTATTATCTATCAAATAAAATAATTCTATTACATTATAATATAAACTTTAGGATCTTGAAAATTGTACCCACAGAAGTTCAAACAAGACAAAAGGGGGTGAAGTAACCACAAACACTTGTGTCACCAGGTAAAAGGCTACCAACTGCCTGAAAGTGATACATTCATTACTATGATGCCAACCAAGATCAGGTATCTAACTCTGAGCCATGTTGATACAGAGATCTGAATTGTCAGCATATCTAAATTGAACATGTTACATAGAAGGGTAGATTCACATTGCCCTGGCTCACAAGATTGATCAGAAAGACATATGACTTATTTACAGTGAGAAACAGAATTGTGATAGTAACTACACACAGTAATTATCTTTGTCATATAGACTCTTACTATCTAAACTAATAAAAGTGGAATAGTAAAATTAACCGTTTCTTCGGGATGCCCAACAGCCAATCAGAACAATGGTATGCAAATTATCCCAGCCAAGATGGCGGAGGCCCGGGCATGCGAGGGCAGAAGCCTGGCCTCCATCCTGGCGTGCTCCTGCAGTCGGTTCCGGGCAGTGGTGGGCGGCTGCAAGGCCTGGTGGCCACCCAGGCCCCCGGCCCTGCAGCCGGAGCTGGCAAAGGAGCGATCGCGCCGGGGCACATGAGGGCGGAAGCCTGGCCTCCACCCTCGCGTGCTCCCGCGGTCGGTTCCAGGCAGTGGCGGGCGGCTGCAGGGCCAGGAGGCTGTCCAGGTCCCCGGTTCTGCATCCATGGCTGGCAATAGAGAGATAGCACCAGTGGTTGGTTCTGGGCGGCCTCGGGTGGGAGCCTGCCCTGCCCTGAGGCTGGGGCTGGCAATAGAACTATCGTGCTTGCGGTGGTTCCAGAGGGCGGTGAGCAGCCACAAGGCCGGGAGCCGGGCAGCTCGGCCTGGCCCTGTGAGGCCTGGGAATAGAGCAATTGGGCCCACACAACCTCAGAGGCTCAGTGGCGGGGGCTTGAGGGGGTTACCCCCTCGGGGTCATGCCGGAGCATCCTCTGCCCCTGCGCAGAGTGTCTGCCACAGGTCCAGCCACCTGGCTCCACCCTGGAGGCCTCCGTGGGGCGTGTGCGAGTGTATGCCTGGTTTCACCCCCAGTGTGTCCGCTCAGCAGCAAGGCCCCCCCAAGGGACCATGCACCAGCGTCCACCCCCTGGCCTGCCACCCCCTGGCCTGCCCCTCAGCGGTGGAGGCCCACCAGGTATGTGCAATGGTAGGCCACCCGGTTGGAAACGTCCACACCTGTACTCACCAGCCATCCCACCCTCCAGGGCACGAACCCTGAGGGACCTGTGGCCAGCCTGAAAACAGCCCTCAGCCCCTCACCCAGGCTGGCCATGCATGGCAGCAGGTGGACATCCCCCCCAGGGGTCCCAGACTGTGAGAGGGCACAGGCCAGGATGAGGGACCCTTTCCTCCCCTCGCCAAGTGCACAAATTTTTGTGCACCGGGCCCCTAGTAGTATATATAAGTATGTATATGAAAAGTTACCTATTATGAAAATGGCAAGAAATTGAAAAAAATATAACTCAAAAAGGAATAAGGCAACTGACCTGAATATGCACTTCTCGAAAGAGGCCATAAAAATGGCCAATAGACATATAAAAAAGAAATGCTCACTGTCACAAATTATCAGAGGGATACAAATTAAAATCACAATGAGATATCACCCCATGCCTGTTAGAATGGCTATCATTAATAAATTAACAAACAACAAGTGCTGCTGAGGATGTGGAGAAAAGGGAACCCTTGTTCACTGTTGGTGGGAATGCAGACTGATGCAGCCATTATGAAAAACAGTATGGAGTTTTCTCAAAAATTTTAATATAGAACTGCCACTTGACCCTATGATCCCATTTATAGGAATATATCCTAAGATTACTGAAACACCAATCAGAGAGAATATGTGTATCCCTATGTTCATAGTAACACTATTTACCATAGCTAAGATTTGGAAACAGCCCAAGTGCCCATCAGCAGTTGAGTGGATTAAAAAATGTGGTATATTTATTCCATGGAATACCATGTAGCTATAAAAGAGAAGGACCTCTTACCCTTTTAGACAACATGGAGGTACCTGGAAAGTATTATATTAAGCAAAATAAGCCTGTCAGAGAAATAAAAATACTATATGATTTCAACAACAAGTAGAATCAAATGAGAAGTAATAGTGTCAACAATATAAAAGAAAATAAAAAGAAAAACTATTTAAAAAGTACATTTACAATGTCAATTTACTCCAATTTTAAATCTTAATTTTAATAAAACAAATAAATGTGTACTTCTTCAAACTCTCTATGCTGTGATATATTTAAATGTAGGAATTAGAATATGTTGGTTCTGTTCAGAGTTCCACATATTCTTGCTAGTATTATGATGATATGTCATGGCTCACTTTGTCTAATACCAATACCAACTTGATACCACTTGAAAGAGTTTGAATCTGACCACAGATTTGATATATACACTGTATTAATTTAAAAAACCCTAATATTATCACAGGCTAGACTTATATGATATGAGTAAGTATTTAGAGAAAAAAGAAGGTGGTCATTCCTTCTTAATTTGCACTTTTAAGACTTCAACTATATAATATGTTCATTTCATGACATCGCATTTTGGGTGTGTGGGGAGACGGCCAGCGTCTGAAACAGTGGCTTTCAATTCTTTTTCTTTTTTTTTTTTTTTTTTTTTGACCATGGATGAAGAGCTTCCCAGACAAGAAAAAGCTAAAGGAGTTCATGGTCATTATTAGTTGACACTAAATAACACCTTAGTTAATATATAATTGCTCATCTAATGTGTGGTGTATAAATTGCAAAAAATAGTCATTTTACCTATCAGAGAAATGCATGTAGCTGGTGACCACACAATTAAAATTACTTTAGCAAGAACTGTCCTATGTGAAATCACTGCTTAAAATCAAAATAAAGTAATTCCCATGATAATTTTGTTTTAACTTTGTTTATCATTGACATGTTTCTTAATCATATTGTTATCCCCATAAGGGAATAGAAAATAAAATAAAATATACTTAAAGAAATCAGAAATACCATCTATATATCCTATATAATAAAGACCTAATATGCAAATAGTTGTCACACCCTCATATCATCACGCCATGAACGGCTCAGACACTCAACACTGAGGAGAGAGGAATGGGGAGCAGCCATGCTGTGGCCCAGGAGAGGAATAAGCTGCCCACCCCATGGTCCCGGGCACCAGTGGCTGTGCCTGTGCTTGCAGCCCAGGAGAGGGACACTCAACACTCCCCACAGCCACCATGGTGCCAGGCACCAAATGGCTGCATCTGCACCTGTGGCCAGGAGAGGGACCAGCCGCCTGCCCTGTGGTCCTGGGTGCCAGTGCCTGCACTTGAAACCCAGGAGAGGGACTAGCCACCTGCCCTGCAGTCCCAGGCACCTGCGGCAGTGTCCTGGGCAAAGCTGCTCACCCATGCTCCCCTGCAGCTGAAGTAGGCCTGGGTGAAGCTGGCCCTGGTCCTGGGTGCCTGCAGCCAGCCAGAGGGAGGTAAGCCCAGGTCCCAGGTGCCTGCATCTGGCCAGAGGAGAAAATCCTGAGACCCAGGTGTGGGACAAGGCAAAGGTAGTTAGGGGTGATCAGACCATTAGGAGAGCAGTTAGGGTTGATCAGACAGGCAGGAAGGTGAGCAGTTAGGAGCTAGTCCTGGGTTGCAAGAGAGATGTCCTACTGCTGGTTTAGGCCCAAAGGGTTCCAGATTGGAGAGGGTGCAGGTGGGGCAGAGGCAGCCCCCAACCTGTGCACAAATTTTGTGCACCAGGCCTATTGCTTATATGCTAAGTGTCCTTTCAATGGGCATTTACAGAGAAATGGGACTGTGGACCTGGTGGGATGGCTTCCCTGAAGTGAGACACAGGCCCTGCCACCACCCTGGAGCGACACCCCACCAAATTGCAGCCAATGCTGCCAAGACCCCATGGCACAAAATGTGGCCCACAGCCCAGCCCAGCCTAGAAATGGTGGCTGTGGGCGCTGGGTAATGACATCATGTAGCAATGCGAGGCTTCCTCTCCCTAGCAACTAGCCTCTTTGCAGTGGCACTTCTATTATAGAGAAAGGGTGAATAGTGATATTAAAATATTTCTTCTAATTAATTTCCTTTCAATGTGCATGAATTGATGCACTGGGCCTCTAGTTTTAAATAAATAAAAAGGAGCTGACACTAGATTGCACACTCTGTATAAACAAATAGAAATTAAATTCCTGCTGAATACCTAGCTTCTTTATTTCATCTGTTTCTTTTTAAATTTTCATATTACTCTTTTATTATATTAGATTACATATGTGTCCTTATCTGCCCATTGCCTCCCCCAACCTTCCCCCCTCCCCTGCTCATTCCCTCACCCTCCTAGTGTCTGTGTTGATTGGTTTTGCTCATATGCATGTATGTAAGTCCTCTGGTTGATCTTTTACCCTCTCACCTCTCAATTTCCCTCTGAGGTTTCACGGTCTGATCGATGCTTCTGTGTCTCTGGATCTGTTTTTGTTCATCAGTTTATGTTGTTCATTATATTCCACAAATGATTGAACTCATACAACTTAACAAAAGGAAGATAAACAATCCAATCAAAAAATGGGCAAAGGACATAAACACTTTTCAAAAGAGGACATTCAGAAAGCCAAGACACATATGAAAACATGCTCAAAGTCACTAATAATCCAAGAGATGCAAATCAAAACAACAATGAGGTATCATCTCACACCTGTCAGAATGGCTATCATCAACAAATCAACAAACGACAAGTGCTGGAGAGGATGTGGAGAAAAATGAACTCTCCTGCACTGCTGGTGGGAATGCAGACTGGTGCAGCCACTATGGAGGACAGTATGGAGTTTCCTCAAAAAGTTACAAGTGGAACTCCCATTTGACCCAGTAATCCCACTTCTGGGAATATATCCCAAGAAACCAGAAACACCAATCAGAAAGGATCTATGCATCCCTATGTTCATAGCAGTACAATTTACCATAGCTAAGATCTGGAAACAGCCTAAGTGCCCATCAGCAAATGAGTGGATTGAAAACTGTGGTACATCTATACAATGGAATACTACACTTCTGTAAAAAAAAAAAAAAAAAAAGGAACATTTATCATTTGCAACAGCATGGATGGACCTGAAGAGCATTATGCTAAGCGAAAATAAGCCAGTGGGAGAAAGATAAATATCACATGATCTCACTCATTTCATCTGCTTCTTGTCCCTATTCAAAGCACATCTTTCCTGCATTGTAGAGAATTTGAATTCCTGACTCAGTAAGACACATGCAATCTATTTGGTTGAAAAAAGAGCGGCCATACTTTTCTGATTAAATGATGCATTTATTGTCTCAAGGTGTGGTATGAACATGGATTACAGGGCAATTTTGGAGTGAATTTTATAATTCTACATTTCCTAGATTCAATTTGATATCTTTTAAGCTAAAACATGTGCTATATCTTCCTCCCTCTTGGTTTCCATCTCTCAGATAGCACTCTCATATTTCATTATACCTGGATAAAAACAAAACAAAACAACCAGAAATTATTGTTAGTATACATTTTTAAAAAGTGCAATAGGTGATATAATTATATTACTCATTCACCCCATACATCTGACAATTTGATGTCACTTTCTGTCCCTTCATGGTACAGGATGAGGTGGTTCAGCCTACTAGAGTTAAAAAATGCCCCAAAGTTCATGCCACCTATAGAAAGGAAGAATGGCATGATAAAAACTGCTTGGGCTGTGAAAAGTAAGTATAGCAAAGTATTTAATTTTAGCATCTAGATGATGGGTGTGCTTAATGCATATTTTTTTCAATTTCCATGTATATTTGAAATTTTTCATAATAAAATGTTAGGAAAAAAAGAAAAGTGGCCTTGGCTGGTATAGCTCAGTTGGTTGGAGTGTTGTCCCATGCATCAAAAGATTGTGAGGGTAAACTTTTGTGCACAGAGAGAGGGGCCAGCCTTAACATAGATAGTTCATTCATAATAACAGGAGAAAAGGCAGAGAATATAAGTACAGGTGCAGGTAAAAGGGAAGGTGTATTGGTGGGAGCCTTTGTAAGTTCTCTTTTGACCACTGTTAGTTTCTCAGTGAAGGAAGAAACAAAACCATCATCTTAGTGTGAGGCTGTGGGAAAATAAGTTAGGAATTTGAGAGGAGAGAAAATATATGAGATAGTCTTCTAGGAGCATGAGTGAGTAAATGGACTAGGGAAATTGAATAGTCTAGTTTTTTAGGAAACAAGTCCCAGAAGTTAGATTGCTGGGTAAAAATTATGTACATTTTTATGGATATTGACAATTTTCCTCTGTAAGAGATGGATGCATTTATATTTCTACAAGTAACAGTTTCAGTTACTCATGGTCAACAATGATCCAAAATATTAAATGAAAAATTCCAGAAATAAACAATTCATAAGTTTTAAATTGCATGCCATTTTGAGTAGCGTGATGAAATCTCACATCCTTCTGTTCCATCCAGCTCAGGATGTGGATCATCCCTTGTCCAGCTGTATACGCTTCTGTAGGTTAGTCACTTAGTAGTCATCTGTTATCAGATCAATTATGTTGTGATAGTTATATTTTATTACTAGTTATAATTGTTAATATGTTACTGTGCCTAAATTATAAATTAAACATTATTATAGGTAGCTAGGCAGGTAGGTAGGTAGAAGAGAAAATATAGGGTTTGGAATATATCCCCCATGGATTAAGGAGGACTATTGTATCAGCATATCTGTTTCCCTGTTCCCTTGCCAAGTATGTTATTAAACATTTTTTTCTCTTTTTATATTACAATGCACTTTTAATTTACATGATCTCTTAATATGCATGGGGTAAGCATATTTTCATATGATTGAGAATCAAAGATTACAAGAGAAAGTTGTATTTTTCCAGGGAACTACCTCTCAATTTTATGAGGCAAACAGTTCTACTTTCTATGTCCATGACTAAACCTATACTATGACCTAGAGCCCTTGTAGGAACCATGCCAGAGATGCCAGATGCCCAAGGCCAATTAGAGTTTGAAGGCCCTATCTACAGTACGCTGGATGGCCAAGGCCACTCTGAGCATGGAATCTTAATCAGGGTGTCCAAGGACTATATACAGAGACAAGGCCACAGCAATCTCATGGTACACTCTGCCCTTCTCTAACCCAGATGATTCATGTCACTATTGGCTAGAGGCCTCTTTTGTCTAAGTGGTATAATACATGGTACTGACCAGCCAGTGTACTGGTGCTACTAAAATGTGAGAGAGAGAGGCTGAAGAGGTTACTGAAGAGTACTGAGGTTAAAGAGCTCAGGTTTTGCTTCTATGTGAGGTGGTGAGTCTAGAGGCAGCACACGGCTGCTCAGATAATGGCTATGGAGACAGGGGCTGCTGCTGTGTAAGAAAGGTGTATTGTTAACTAGCTGGTGTGTGGCTGCCTGCATGGGACTTTTCTTTGAAGAACTGTTTTGTTTAGTGGTTCCTTATTAACATGGATATATGGTCACTAGCTCCTACAATATGTAAAGACTTTCTTATACCCCTATAACTTCTCATGGCTTCTCCATCTACCACTCGGCATCCAAGAAGGTACAGTCCCTGGCAGAGGTGCTAGGACCAGACAATTGGTATAGTAGAGCAAGATTCAGAAGAATATGCAGACTCAGAGCAGCTGTGCTCTGACAGCTCTGAATCACAGAGGCTTAGGGATAGGAAAGGTCTTAGAAGAGATCTTAGCTTAATATTAGAGTAAGGAACATAAACCAGGACTTCTGATGCCCTGGCCAAGACTCAAGTTCTGTGCTTGGTGTTTGAGGAAGACAAAGGTTTTGGAGTTGGCAAGTGATGAAACATTTATATGTTAGTTTTAGGAAGATGAATAAGCCCATGCTTTTTTAATGGATGAAGATGGGTGAGGAGCAGTGGTTAGCCCATAACAGGCATTGAGCAAATATGCAAAAGAGAAAGAAAAAGGATGCCCTCTAGGAGGGAAGAGAGCTGCAAGACACAACAGTGGGCTCTGGCTCATGGAACTCTGAATCAAGTGGTCTGATAGGGTTCCAGGAGAGAAAGCCAAGACAGAAGAAAAAGCTGCCAGGAGTGTTGCTCACATAACTGCTGTGCATACTATGCAACTTGTGTGCTGCACATAGGTACCTGGTAGTTCACAGGTGGCAGTAAGGCCTGAAAATCAGTCTCTGTTCTTCATACTATGTCACAGGCCCATAGGGCTGTGTAAGCCCAGAGAAGGCTCTCCTTTCTAATATGTAAACAATAGGGGGTGCTTTACTAATCTGTTATCCCAGAGGGGCATCTTTTACTAATCCATCTCTCTTGAGGGGGCACCTTTCTCTAATTTGCATAAAAGTGCTGTGTGGACTAGTGGTGGCCACATTGGTGTTCTCTGCAGTCATTCTACACAATATCCCTGGCAATAGCTATTGGTCCCCACCCATTATCTCAGGCCCTCGGCTTCCTGTGATGGCCCAAGAATTGTATGGAATGACTAGAAGGGCGAATGGTTGAAAGGCTGTGGAAGGAGATCAGAGGGAGGTAAAAGATTAGAGAAAGGTTTAGAAAGATAAGGAATATAGTAATGTTTGGACTCTAACACACAAAATAAACTGAAGAACAAAATAGACCCAGAGACATTGAAGCATGCAACAAACTTACGTATTTCAGAGGGAAAGAGCGGGGCAAGAAGAGATTAACCAAGAACATATATGCACATATGCATAACCTATGGACACAGATAATAGTATGGTGAAGGTCTAGGGAGGGAGTGGAAGTGGAGTTGATATGGTCAATGGGGGAATAGAAGGGGACATTTTTAATCCTATCAACAATAATGACAAGTTAAAAAAATTAGACTTGTTAAAAAATAATAATAAAAGAAAGAAAGGAAGAAAAAATGAAAGAAAGAAAAGGAAATGACTTGGAATTACACAAGGATAATAAAATACAGTTTTCCTATAGCTAAAATGTTAAATGTTACTAAAATTAATGTAATGTAATCCATGTCCAATAGAATAATTTTATTATATTTGCAAAATTATGAGGAAATATTCCCATCACATGTGTGCCATTAATGTGAAACATTAAGAATAGATTCTATTTGTAGTACAGTTTAGAAAACCACTTCATCAGAAGATAAGAAACTCAGTGTCAGGGGGGATCAAGACTAACACTAATTAAATGTAATTATATTATGTTGATATTTACTTTGTTAGAAATGGAATTTTTTGTATACTACAATATGCTTAACAGATATACACTTACTGACTTTTTAGATTGTCAGGTGTTGATTTCTGTCTTTGGAAAAAAACAGAATTTCTACTAGCATTTAATAAAAAATGCAAAAGAAAACAAAAGACAAATGACTTTAAAGAAAGTTGTATACTTGCAAATCATCTATGTCTGAATTTATAATTTCTACCACCAAAACATGTAAATTGCAATAAAACTCATGCAGCTATATTCCTATGATCTCATTAGGAACTAGAATTTTGTGTGTACCACCACAAAAAAAAAAAGAAAAAAGAAAAAAAGAAATCATCAACAAAACAACAAGAAAGCCCACTGCATGGGAGAACATATTTGCCAGTGTTATCTCCGGTAAGGTTTTAATCTCCAACATTTACAAGGAACTCATACAAGTTAACAAAAGGAAGATCAACAATCCAATAAAAAAAATGGGCAAAGGACCAAAATAGACACTTTTTGAAAGAAGACATTCAGAAAGCCAAGACACATATGAAAACATGCCCAAAGTCATTAATCATCTGAGAGATGCAAATCAAAACAACAATGAGGTACCATCTCACACCTGTCAGAATGGCTATCATCAACAAATAAACAAACGACAAGTGCTGGTGAGGATGTGGAGAAAAAGGAACACTCGTTCACTGCTGGTGGAAATGCAGACTGGTGCAGCCACTGGGGAGAACAATATGGAGTTTCCTCAAAAAATTAAAAATGGAACTCCCATTTGCCTCTGTGATCCCACTTCTAGGAATATATCCCAAGAAAACAGAGACACCAATCAGAAAGGATATATGCACCCCTATGTTCATAGCAGCACAATTTACCATAGCTAAGATTTGGAAACAACCTAAGTGCCCATCAGCATATGAGTGGATTATAAAATGGTGGTACATCTACACAATGGAATACTATGCTGCTAAAAAAGGAAGGAACTCCTACCATTTGCCACAGCATGGATGGATCTGGAGAGCATTATGCTAAGTGAAATAAGCCAGTTAATGAAAGATAAATGCCACATCATCTTACTCATTTATGGATAATAAAGAATATTACAAACTGTTGGACAAAAATAGAGGCAAAGAAGCATTGAACAGACTATCAAACTACAGCAGGAAGGTAGGGGAGGGTTGGGGGGGTGTAAGAGATCAATTGAAGGACTTTTATGCACGCATATAATCACAACCAACAAACACAAGACACTGAGGGCAAGGGGATGAGGGCAAGTGCGAGGGGGGGCAGTGGGATAGGAAGCCAGAGGAGGTCAGTGGGGGAGGGGGGAAAGGAGACATATGTACTACTATTTGTAGTACCTTAAACAATAAAATAAAATAAAAATAAATAAATAAAAATAAAACTTCAAAAAACAAAAGAAAAAAAAAATAAAGCAGCAATCCCTAAAGAGAATGTTCCCTAAAGAGAAAGGCAGTGAAGATTATAGTATTTAATTTTTAAACAAATGCTCATCTAATTATTATGGACAGTGATGATAACCAATACAAAGGCCAAGATGGAATTTTGAAATAATCAAAATCTTACTGAATGTAAGTATTACTTTGATTTACCTTAGTCTTTTGGCAGATAGCCATTATCTTGATATGCTCCATTCTTTTCATTTGATCCTGTTGTTAATCTAGTAAATTTTATTGGCACTGCAAGATATTTGTTAATATTTACTATTTTGAAAACTTTGAGACGGAAATATAATTACCTAGAATACAATTTTACTTTCCCAGTGGCTAATATCACCTTTTAAGCCTATTAATAGTCCAGTGATTTTTCCCTTACTGGCATCAGTCAAATGTAAATAAAGTTGGCATTCCACAAAGTACACAAAAATAAAAAGATAAATAAATGAACTTTGACAATTTGCACATTATGTAAATATTTTTAGTCCTTTTGTCTTATGGACAAAAATAGAAGTTTAACTGTGGCCCAGTTATTTGCACTTTATCTATCCTCTGAACTAAAATGCTCTGCTCCCCTCCAAATTCTGAAGCAGAGTCACTAATGTGAGGTCAGCACATATTACCACAATGGTACAATGTCATGGAATTCAGCAAGCCAGTGGGGTGACTAAGATAATGGAGGGGCGGGCCTAGAGGGTTGCTTAGCACCTATGCTTATAGGAAGGAAGGAGACTAGGTTTCAGCCCTCAGGGAGATTGTTGTTGAGCAACAGAAGGCAGACAGATATCTACTCTATAAAAGCGAAATAGTAAAATTAACCATTTCTCCAAGACGGGGTAAGCCACGCCCACCAGCCAATCAGGGTGGCTGTATGCAAATTAGCCCAGCCAACATGGCGGCCGCCACTCACGGACCTGAGTAAATGGCAGTTTCCATTGCAGCAGGAGCAAAAGTGAAGCTGTGCCCGCTCCGCTTAAACTGCCTCTAGCAAAACACACCTTTGAAACAATATAACAATCATAGAATCCTCGGGAGCTGAAGGAAAGAGCAGCCCAGGCCTAACCAGTAAAAGTAACAATTTTTTCATTATAGACACTGCGAGGTGAAGCAGAAAGGAGGCTTCCTTAGTAGTTAGTAGGCCGCCTTAAAGGAACAGTGTATCAATTATAGAAGATAAACCAACGCCAGGCCTTAAAGGAACAGCATCAATTATAGGAGATAAACTCTAGACACCTGCGTCCAGCCGGCCTTGCTGGGACGTTGGTCAATGGGAGCTGTGGGCAGCCTGAAAGCCCCTCACCCAGGCTGGTCAGGCACGCCGGCAGGTAGACATCCCCCGAGGGGTCCCAGACTGCGAGAGGGCACGGGCCAGGCTGAGGGACCTCCCGAGTGCATAGAGCGGCTGCAGGGTGGGACAGCGAAGGACCCAGGACCCATGAGTGGGAAAGAGGCGGCAGGGTTGGAGGGCACCGGGAAGCGGGTAAGAGG
>PVJC01037225.1:0-17377 GCA_004026665.1 Murina feae | reverse complement strand
TGGATGGAGGAAGATGGGCAGTAGGCAAGCTTGGGAGGCAGGCAGCACCCAGCCCTGGTCACAGCTCAAAAAAGAGAACAACATGCAGGGGAGGGCAAGAGTCTGAGAGATCAACATAGAGGGGGTGCCTGCTCCAAGCCTCCACGGTGTGCCTGGGGGCAGGCCCCCGGCAGGTAGACACACACAGGAGGACTGCTCCAAGGCTCAGATGCGGCTGGGGGCAGGTCCCCAGTGGCGACACACACACATACACACACACACACACAAAAGGCGCCTGGCAGACTGGGCCATCATAGGACATCCACTGAGGGGTCCCAGACTGTGAGAGGGCACAGGCCAGGCTGAGGGACTCCCTCCACCCCGAGTGCACAAATTTTTGTGCACCGGGCCCCTAGTTTCATATAATCCTGTTTGGGTGGTGATGAACTCTTTTAGCTTTTTCTTGTCTTTTGAAGCTCTTTGCCTGACCTTCAATTCTGAACGATAGCTTTGCTGGGTAAAGTAATTTTAGCTGTAGGTTCTTGCTATTCATCACTTTGAATATTTCTTGCCACTCCCTTCTGGCCTGGAAAGTCTCTGTTGAGAAATCAGCTAACAGTCGTATGGGTGGCCCCTTGTAGGTAACTAACTGTTTTTCTCTTGCAGCTTTTAAGATTCTCTCCTTGTCTTTTGCTCTTGGTATTTTAATTATGATATGTCTTGGTGTGGTCCTCTTTGGATTCCTTTTGTTTGAGATTCTCTGTGCTTCCTGGACTTGGAAGTCTATTTCTTTCATCAGGTGGGGGAAGTTTTCTGTCATTATTTCTTCAAATAAGTTTTCAATATCTTGCTCTCTCTCTTCTTCTGGCACCCCTATAATTCTGATGTTGGTGCGCTTGAAGTTGTCCCAGAGACTCCTTACACTATCTTCATACTTTTTGATTCTTTTTTTCCTTTCTTTTCTTTTTGCTTTTCCGGCTGTGGGTTTTGCTTCTTCATATTTCATATCTTTGACTTGATTCTTGCGATCCTCTCATCTGCTGTTGGATCTCTGTATATTATTCTTTATTTCAGTCAGTGTATGCTTAATTTCTAGTTGGTCCTTTTTCATATTCTTGAGGATCTCATTAGATTTATTGAGGGTCTCACTAAATTTATCGGCAGTCTCTAGAAAATTCTTGAAAAACCTAATAACTGTGGTTTTGAACTCTATATCCTGTCGTTTTCTTTCCTCCATTTCTGTCATTTGTGACCTGTTTCTTTGTCTCCACATTTTGGCTGCTTCCCTTTCTGAGTTAGGTGCTCACTGAGAGGAATTAACCTCTAAGCCACTTGGTTATGAGAGTCAGCTGTGTCTACAGTGGGAAAACTTCTGTGCTGGAGACACCGTTATGGGGCAAGGGTTGTTTCAGTGGGGCTTTTGTGCTCACTGCATCTGCCCCGAGTGTGTTCCTTGTGGATCTGAGTTTTATTTAGGATGGTCCCCCTCTGGCCACTGGGTGAGGCTGGCTCTTGTATCTTTAAGGAGGTGTTGATTTAGCCTTTGCCTTAGGCTATTCAGCCTTTAATATGCAAAAGCCTCTGGCAGCTTGGGAGGGTCTGGGCCTAGGGGAGTCTGCAGAGGAGAGCAAATAGCTATGGCCGCTTCTCAGCCCTGCGCTAAGAGACACTGGGTCTCTGTGTCCCACGGTAATTGCTGCAAGCAAAGCTGAGAGAAACCTGCTTTGGATTTCCTCCCAGTGCCAGTCAGTCCCCCTTCTCTGGGTGTTCATCTGGGTCCTCAGAAACTCACCTGGAACTGGAGTTCAGAGCCACCAGCCATGTGGCTCTCTCTGGTTTGAAAAAGAACAGCGTCCCCCGGTGCCAGCCCTTCCCCGAGCCCGTGCGCGCGCCTCCGTACCTCTGTACTTTGCTTCCACCGCTCCTCTGAGTCTCAGACTCTTCTCTAGTTGTAGGATTTTCACTCAGCCAGCCTTCCTGTGGGTGTGAGTGGTGTCCGTGTTTTCTTTTTGTGGTTATTCTGAAATAGTTGTTCACGGCTGCATTTACGATGTTTACCTTATGCCGCCAACTTGCCCTCCAGATTCTTTATATCCTTGTTAAAACGTATTCTGGATCATTTCTAATTTGTAAGCCACCATGACGGGAGTCTTTTTGCTGTTTATCAAGTTTTATTTTTCTGCATCTAGTGTAACAGTTACATACCAGTAACAAAAGTAATAATAAACCAGTAACACTGATTAGAAACAGAAAATGTCTAATATTAGACAAGGAAGGATCTGAGGGGAAACAAGTATCTACTATTATCCAGAAATTTTGATTTTTCTTCTGGCAGTTAATTTCACCCAATCCTATATTTAGACAATATTCATCTAAAATACTCATCTAGGTTAGATCTACATATAATTCTACCAGGGGGTTATTAGGGAGGTGTTCTTGGAAAGGTTTGTCCACGGTAGGTCCTTTGTAATAGACTAGAGGCCCGGTGCATGAATTCGTGCATGGCTGGGGCCCTCAGCATGGCCTGCGAGGAGTGGGCTGAAACCAGCAGTCCAATGCCGCCTGCTGTTCCTGCCTGCCACTCCCACTCGTCCTGGCCCTGCTGTGCGTACTGCGGGCTCGTGCCCATTCAGTCCTGATCGAGAGAGGCTAGTGCTGCCACAGTGGCACTTGCCAGCACTGAGTCCTGAGTCTGGCGGTGCTGAGGGGCATGGGGGGGGGGCGCAGGACACAATCAACCTTCCGGGCTGGACAGTGGGAGCCCTTGCCCATCCTGCTGACATTCACACCGGTTGTCTCGGGAGCCACCTGGTTTCTTATATGGTTTCTTCCTTGTGGAGCGTCTAGACGGGGAAGAGGATGTGGTGCCTGAGGCTGACTTCCAGGAGGCTGGGGCACTGCTGGGATTGTGCTGGCAGCACCCGGTCTGGTCTGTTGGTTCCTGGCCTGTTCTCTGGAGATTGGATCTGCAGGACTACTGAGGGCGTGAGTGGCTGCTGCAGGGCTGGGCTGGTGGGCTGCCAGGATGGGTTAGTCAGATGAGCAGTACTCCCATTGTGGGAGCGCACTGACCACCAGGGGCAGCTTCTGCATTGAGCGTCTGCCCCCTGGTGGTTAGTGTGTGCCATGGTGACTGGTCGTTCAGTTGCTTAGGCTTTTATATATATAGATATAGCCTAAAAATGCACCAAAGCTTATATTGATAATAGAAGACCACCAGTGTGTGGTCAACAAAACATTAACTTCATTATTGTTGATAATCGGAATATCACTGTCTAGTAGGTGGGAAAGATTAGCAGGTACCCAAGTTAAATTTTCCATTTCTAATAGGGAAAGGGGTCTAGGGAGACAGATATTATTTTCACTAGGAAACCATAAGGAGGAAGTATACTGGAAGTATAAAAATCATTTCATATACATTCAATCAATAACAATTAGGTGATATAAGAACAAGGTTTAGCAGCATCAGTTTGTGAGTATCCAGCCTTGTTGACGTTTTGGGATGGCTGTCTACCTCCTCTGTAGTCAGCGGCTTCTCGTCCTTGAGATGAAGGCAAGTGTCAGCGACAGGGGCATGTCCACTCGTGGTCAGGTAGCTAGTAAGGTGAGGGCCCTTTAACGCTGTTGGAGAGCATCTTTCATTAATGCCTTTCCCAATGGACACAGATCCCTGGGTTGCTGTAGTCTTTGAACCTTTGTCTCCTGGGAGTACTGTGAAATGAATGCTACTAATTTGTTAGTTCCTACAATGCGGACTGTCTTATATTTGGGAAACAAAAGATTTAAAAATCAACACTATTTTAAACAGTCATAAGAATAATTATTCTCAATTCACTTAGTCCCATAGTTATTTTTGTTTATCCTGATTATTTGCCAGTAGTTTTTTTAAATTCAGTTATTCCTTGAAGTTCTATAGATCTTCATCTGGTTCAAAGATCCGACCTGCTTAAAAGCCTGCAATTTAGAGTAAGTCAGAGTCCTTTTCATGGATTTTCCTAAAGATGTAATATACCTGCAAATGCATCAGAGTGAAGCAACGGCTGTCCATGAATGACAACATTTAAAAGTGGCATTGTTATAGATTTGATTAAAAACTTTCTTTTTCTATAAAATATAACATTCCAAGACAATAATTTCTTGGTAAATAATAATTTACTGTAAAATGACATAAAGAATAATATAAAATTTGTTTACTTTTAGATTCAATTATAGTTTCAGCATATAAAGTAAGAGTTTAAAACAGGGCACATGGCTTCTTGCAAGCGGTGTATTGAGCATTGAAAGTAATTCCTGAAGTCCCACTGTGTGAAAAGCAGACACCCTGAGCATCGCGGGCAGTGCCCCGGGCGCCGTCTCTCTGGCTTGCCTGGCGTGCCTGACTGGACACATGCTGTGTCTGAAAGCTTCTTGTTTGAACTTGGCTCTGAATCTGTGTAAGTCCCTTTCTGAAGTAGACTGAATACAACATTCAAAATATATGCATATAAATAGTACACAGTTAATTTTATTTGACAAAGCTTCCTATGTCATTTCAAGTATACTAAATTGGCCTAATTTAGTTCAAAAATATTTCTTGTAAGAAGACAGAATAAATCCTTGAGTCATTACAGGGCCCTCGGAATGCCCCAAAGCCATCTCTCGGTTAGTCTTAAAATTTAACTTGGAAAGACTGTCAAATACACACAACCCAAAGATTATATCACACACTCTTTGTAATTATTCTAAAAGACATCAATCAAACTTAAACTGGTTTTCATATTAAAAATTTGGTCCAGACCATAGAATTAATCCTTTTTTTTAGAAAAATCAGGCCAATAAAATATTATATCCTAGGTTGAAATTTTATCACAAGTAGTACACAGACACACATACACATAAAGACTATTACATTTTATTGATTTTTTACAGAGAGGAAGGGAGAGGGATAGAGAGTTAGCAGATGAGAGAGAAACATTGATCAGCTGCCTCCTGCACACCCCTTACTGGGGATATGCCGCAACCAAGGTACATGTCCTTAACCGGAATCAAACCTGGGACCCTTCAGTCCACAGGCCGACGCTCTATCCACTGAGCCAAACCGGTTAGGGCTATAATATATTTTGAACTACTAATTTTTTCAGAGAAAACACAATAATTATTTTCCTCAAAAATGAATTTCCATACTTCATGCATTCTATTATCACAACCATGTAATTTCTCCCAACTTAGTTTGAACTTTTAACTCTTAGAAGACTCAAATTTTAGGTGGTAAGTTAAATACCTAGCATTTCTCAGATTAGTAATACA
This sequence comes from Murina feae, assembly GCA_004026665.1. Taxonomy (NCBI): domain Eukaryota; kingdom Metazoa; phylum Chordata; class Mammalia; order Chiroptera; family Vespertilionidae; genus Murina; species Murina feae. The sequence continues at coordinate 12,112 of PVJC01037225.1, read as the reverse complement.
TTCACACTTTTAAGGATATATTTCAAATAAGCATATTCAATTAATAGATTCAATTCTATCCTCTAGATTCTCCATACGAGGCAAACTCAGATTAATGAATGTTTCAGTATCCTGTTATTTCAAAATACCTAGGTATTAAAAATTATTATTATTATTATTACTATTATTTTACTATTTAACCCAGCAATTTAAGTACCAATGAGGCATATGAGGCTGGAGAGAGGGTGGAGGGGAAGGGAGCAGGTCCGCAGCCTCTTTTCATAGCTTTGCACACTTCCATCCTTCCAGTTCTGTAACTTCTGTAGTTTTCTTGAGATGTCAGGCTAACTACTGGTGACAAAACGTAATTTTATTGGATTATCACTGAAAGGCTTTATCACAAACCCTGCATTTTAGTTACATCTATTTATTATATCTTAAGAATTTTGAGATTTTAAGCCAATTATTACCTAAAGCATGTTCATGACCAATTTTGTAACAGGGATAACTCACTAGCCTTCAGTGGCTTTAATGTGAAAGTACTATTTTATTTTATTTTCCTTTATAAAAACAGGAGTGGCCCCCCTTCACTGCTAGAGGATACTTGTACAGATCTGTTCCTCCCAGTGTTATTGGGGACTAGCTATGGTTATGGGGAATATTATGCTGTTAACCGTGATTGCTCTTTCTGTTCAAAGAAAGGACACATCGATCTGGTGGGGAGTCTCTGTGGGATCCATTCTCTCTCTGCCCCTGGATAAAATTTAAAGCAGATTCAATGATCCCTCTGGTCACTTGTCAGTAATCAAGGGTCATCTGGTCACTCTAATTCCCCATAGCTCAGTCATTAGAGGGTTCAGTCTCGTGTGATGGTAGAAACTTGAGACTTTATTTAAACCCGTCCCTTATTCCCTTGCCTTGTGCCATGCAGGGACCAGCCCTCAGCAGGAACTGACTCTGCAGGGTCTTCTCTCATTCCCCTCACGCTTGTGGCAGAAGCTGTGACTGGATCATGCTATTTCCTGTGGATTTACTTCAGTTTGGGTTGTTTGTTGCTAGTATGTAGGATGTATTCTCCTCTTAAAGGCTGCATTTCCTGCTACGACTAGACACCAGGGAGTGTTGACATGATGTGTAGAGAGGCTGTGACTGACAGCTGGGCCACGGCTCTGAGTGGAGTGATGGGAAGCCCTCAGGGCGGGTCCCCTTCCCCTCTGAATACGGACCGGACCTGGAGGTGCGATGGTGGTCATTTCAGCCTCTCGCAGCAGAGCAGCATTCTAGAGAACGGCAGAAAAGCAAGATAGAATCCAGCCCCTACACTCCTGCGGGGACATATAGGGGTTTTTTTGTTCATTTTTGTAAGAGAACATTTGTTGGTAAATTATAGAGTTAGACAAACTAATTCCTAGAAGAAATGTGCTTAGCAAACAAGTTCTAGACGAAAGGAAGGGCCCCTGGAGCTTGGGAAGGAGGAAGTGAATGGTAACATGCCTGGGGCGCTGGGGGGCGGGGGTGCAGAGAGGAAAAGGCACAGGTGTGCTCCCTGGAGGGAAAGATAGGTTTTCGTGTTTTCTATTTTAAAAAATATATATTTTTATTGATTTCAGAGAGGAAGGGAGAGGGAGGGAGAGAAACATCAGTGATGAGAGAGAATCATTGGCCAGCTGCCTCCTGCGTGCCCCACACTGGGGATTGAACTTGCAACCCAGGTATGTGCCCTGAGCAGGAACTGAACCCTGATCTTCTGGTTCATAGGTTGACGCTCAACCACTGAGCCACGCTGGCTGGGCTTGTGGATTTGTTTGAGATAAGCTCTCTTTGCTAGGATTTTTTTCTCCCCTGAGTCTTTGATGTGGGCAAATGCCTTGCTTCAGGCTGGCCAACTCTACTCTCTGCAAACCTGGAGCCTGGCAATGGACCCTCAATTAGGATCACCAGATCCCTGCAGGTGGTCCCTCTGGATAGACCCTGGCGTAACCCTGTCAGCTCTCTCAGCTGGTGCCCATCTGGTCTGCAGGAAGGATGCGTCCACTGCCCCTAGAACCTGGAAGGTGGCAGCCTCTCAGTCCAGCAACCTCTCTCTCCACCATCAGCTTCCTGGCATTTGTAGGGGGAGTATCGTATTTTTCCATGTATAAGACATCCCCATGTATATTTCTTTCTAAAATCATTGGACTGAAAATCAAGGGGTATCTTTTACACCAAAGTCAGCCAAGGAGGGAGCCACATGGGTGCATAGTTGTCTGTACCTTGTCAAACAGGCTTCCTCCAATCGTGAGCCTTATTGTTACTCATGTCAGCTGATGCAGTAATTGGAGGTGGAGGTGGAGGAGGAGGTGGAGAGTGTGCAGATGCAACAGGGATTGGAGCATTCTGAGCCCATAAGATGTCAAAAATAAAAAGATGAATACAGGTAAGCGATTGTCTTACTCTGCAAAATTGAAACTGAATGTAAATGGTTATGCAAAACAGCAAAGAAATAGAGCTGCAGAGAGACAGTTTGGACTTCCTCCCACTGAGTGTAGGATCAGACAGTGGAGAAAACAGGAAGAACACCTCCGTAAGATGCCAAAAAAGAAAAAGGCCTTAAGAGGAAAACCAGCAAAATGGGCAAACTTGGAGCAGAGGCTTCAGACTTGGATTCTGGAGCAGCACCAGAGTGGCTAATGTGTGTCAACCCAGCGTATTCAGTGTCAGGCAAGAATGTTTGCAAGTGAAATGAACATTGTTGACTTTACAGGAAAGGCAAAACGGTGCTTCAATTTCATGAGGAGAGAAGGGTTGGCCATGAGAACATGAACAAAGTTAGCTCAGAAAATGCCACCAGTTTATGAGGAGGATCTCACATATAGAGACGGTGACTCAGAAGACAGTAGTGGTACAGTAGAAGTTGGGGAAAGTGATGTGTCTGGAACTAACAGTGATGAAGAAGAGAGCAGTGATGCAACAGGGGCTGGATAAAGTGATGCTGCAGAATACCATAGCACTGGTACGTGAACATTACCTGCAGTAATTACTAAATAAAATGTGTTCTGTTTTGTGTTTAACACTAGAGGCTTGGTGCACGAAATCCATGTTCGGGGGCGGGGGTTGCTCAGCCTGGTCTGCACTCTCTCCAATTCAGGACCTCCCCAGGGGATGTCTGACTGTCTCTTGCAATCTGGGACTGCTGGCTCCTTAACTGCTTGCCTGCCTTCCTGTCTGAATGCTCCTAACCCCTCTGCCTGCCTGATTGCCCCTAACTGCTCCCCTGCTGGACTGATTGCCCCTAACCACCTCTGCCCTGCCCCGCATCCAGGACCCAGGATTCCCTCCTCTGGCTGGTCACAGGTACCAGGGACCTGGGCTTCCCTCCCTCTGGCTGGCTGCAGGAACCCAGGACCCAGGCCGGCTTTGCCAGGGCTGGCCGCAGCCATAGGGGACCATAGGTGGGTGACTTCTCCCGGGCCACAGTTGCTGGCTCCCAAGACTGCAGGGCATGTGGCTCATTGTGTCTGGCTGGGTCCCATTCCTCTTTTGTGAGCTCATTTGTGCCTGGAGGGTCCTCATTCCTCTCTCCCCAGTGTTGAGTGTCTGAGCCGTGATGGTGTGAGGGCGCGATGACCATTTGCATGTTAGCTCTTTATTATATAGGATATTGATTTCTTAATTTTGGGTTGGAAAGTGGGGAGCATCTTATACATGGGGGTGTCTTATATATGAAAAAATACGGTAGTTTGTTTTTACTTTTAATTTTCAAACAGGAGTCTCAGGAGCTCCTTCTATCCTTGCTTTGCAGGGACACATATGAAACTCTCGGAGGGGGGCTGGTGAAGGCTCTCCCTGGGCTTGAAGTGAGGGAAACCCCTGTCTCAGGTATGTAGCTTCTCCCCTCCTGCCTGGCCCACCCCTTCACAGGCCTTCAGGGCCATTCCCTGGCATGGGGTCCTGGAGGTGCTCCATCATCCAGGCCTCAGCCCCTCCCTCATCATGCCCCTGGCTTTTATTCAGAAGGGACTTCAAACTTTTTAGAAGCTCGTTTGTCTTAAGTCAGAGCCCCTGTTTGCTTTCCAGATACCAAGCCCACCCGTGCACCTGTTGGTTCAGGGCGCAGAGGACATGGGACCGGAGCTGAGTGGCCTGCAGGTTCTCTCCCGCCGGCTCCCAGCGCCAGCGGGACCCCGCAGGCCTCCCCCCGCAGTGAAGTCTGCCTCACTCAGTATTTCAGGATTGAGTTCCAGAACTGTAGCCTCCTTTCCTTGTGTCTCACCAGGCTACTGGGTGTGCAAATGGGGCCACCTGCAGGGCACAGCCCAACCCCTGAGACTCCAGACGCCCTGCACAGCCACTTCCCTGCCCAGGGTTTCTGGGCCTGAGGGAGGCTCAGCTGCTTGAAGGGGACCGGATTCTGCCACTCCAAAGTGTGCCTCTGGGATGGATGTTGGTTTTAAGAAACAAAAGACTCAGAGAACCTTTGGTCCTTCTCTCTCTGCCTAAAGAAATTCCGTAGAAACACTTGCCTCAAGAGAGGAACCTTAGCGCACGAGCCTTAGCCTATCCGAATGGGGGTGGACACCTCCTGCCATGTCCCGTGGCTTCTGGTGGTCCAGCAGGAACTGGCTACCACATTTTCCTTATCTCCCTGTGAATTGACTGTTTTCCCTTCAAAATCTGTGCCTCACCCCCCACCCCCCTTGGTCCAAATAGCATATAGACCTCACTGCCAGTGCGTCTTCCAGTCTCATCCTCACCTGGACATCCTGTTAACCTGTTAGTATGAGAAACATGCAAACCTGTGACGAATGTTTGTGAGTTTCAGCCAAACCATCGACAATTGCCGGGAAGCAGACTCTCAACACATTGAGATGATGCTCTGGAGAAAGGTGCTCTTCACCGTGTTTTTCACATTCCATCCAAGGAGGAGATGGAAGTGGGCGACATGAAATCCGCCGGTGCTGGGTGAGGGAGGCGGGAGAAAGCGAAGATGGACACCTCTGGGGTTGGATAAGGAGCGAGATGACAGACACAGGTGGTGCAGGATAGTTTACAGTCAACAGTGGGCAGAGAACGATGCAGTGAGGGGGTTTGTGACCTGCACCCTGGCACCATTTGTTGCGCCCTGAGGGGCCGGGGAAAGGGAGGTTACAAGTTACCCTGACAGTAAAGAGGCTCAGTAAAGATTGAAGCTGACCTTTGTCTGGGAGACACTGGCCTAGGACATGACTACGCACTATAAACCGCTTTTCAATTGAATGTAGGGGCTGGTGCACTTGCCCCTGCAGCAGGTCCTGCCCCTCCACCGCTGCTGCCCCAGCTGAGGAGAAGTGGAGGCAGGCGAGAAGAACCTGAGGAGCCTGGTGGACATGGGCTTTGGTCTTTGTGACTGAACCTCTGTTGTAACACAGTCAGTAAAAGCTGACCTCTGTTGCTGTTGGAAAAGAAAGAAAGAAAGAAAAGGTCTTAATTTCAGACCATCCTTTGTGGTCACTTTAGGTCTCTGAGTTTGCAAGACGCCACGCAGGCCTCCCCGAGCTTGTCAGGTGAGCATGTGGCCCCTTTTGTCCTCGCTGTCTCATGATCATTTGATTATTAGTCCGGCTGAAGAGCTTAGAAGTGAGAGGAAAGCTCTCTGTGGCCCACACGCATGGATCCTGTCCGCAGGAGCACTGTAGCTCTGTCGCCATCGCCCTCCGCCTGCCACCAACCGAACCCACGTGAGGGGCACCCACACCCAGTGGGGACATGCCCTCTCCTGCGGGTGGGTCAGGGCCCTTTCTGCTAGGGATGGAGGTCAGAAGTGGGCGAGGCAGGGAGGCGTCCCTCACTCTTCTGAGCAGCACATGTGCGGGCCCCTCTGTGTGGCCACAGGGAGTATACGGCCTGACGCACACAGACACTAACATTCAGTGATGAAGGCTTCGGGGTCAAGTTCATTGCTGTGGCTGCTGCTGCTGTGCGGGTGGCTGTGTGTGGGAAGCCTGATGCTCCTAAGCGGAGAGGCTGACACCCTGAGCCCCAATCCACATGGGGCCGTGTGTGGACATTCACCTGGCTGGGCTAATGGTGCGTGACTTTTATACTCGGCGACAAAGGACGCACCACTGGCATCTCCAGAGCTTTCTTCCCCGTCCCGCACTGTGGTTCCCAAGTCCTCCATCCTCGCAGCTTGCCTGGGCGTGAAGAGACTGGCCCCGCCGTGACCACTCAGAAATGGACTGAAGGCCAGGGTGCTGCCAGCCCAGGGAAGGGAAAGGCTGGAGGGCTGGTGGAGGGCCAGGCGGGGAGGGGGGAACTGTGGGAGGGCACACTTCGCGGGTCCAGGGGACCCCATGATGGCATGGCTTCAAGTCCTGGGACCGGGAGCCTGGCAGGGTGTGGTGCACCCCAGAGACCTGGAAGCCTTAAATACAATCTTCCGTGGGGTTTCTAGGGTGAAAACTCCTCAGCCCCAGAGGGCAGCCACAGGAGACCTGCTCTTGCCTCACACTGGTGAGCAGAGAGGAACGCAAAGATACTTGCTGCCCCAGCCTGCCCCGTGCCCTGTGCCCCAGCAGCCTGCCCCGTGCCCCAGCAGCCTTCTCCGTGCCCCAGCAGCCTTCCCTATGCCCCAGCAGCCTGCCCCATGCCCCAGCAGCCTTCCCTATGCCCCAGCAGCCTTCTCCGTGCCCCAGCAGCCTTCTCCGTGCCCCAGCAGCCTGCCCTGTGCCCCAGCAGCCTGCCCCGTGCCCCAGCAGCCTTCCTTGTGCCCCAGCAGCCTTCCCTATGCCCCAGCAGCCAGTCCCGTGCCCCAGCAGCCTTCCTTGTGCCCCAGCAGCCTGCCCCGTGCCCCAGCAGCCTTCCTTGTGCCCCAGCAGCCTGCCCCGTGCCCCAGCAGCCTGCCCTGTGCCCCAGCAGCCTGCCCCGTGCCCCAGCAGGCTGCCCTCTGCCCCAGCACAGCCCCTCTAGTCATGCAGCCCAGTTGCCTGCTGAGCCAGGTTGAGCACCAGCCAGGGAGTTCAGCCTCCTGTCCAGGGAAAACCAGATCTATAACTCCTTTACGCTAGAATTCCAGATTCCTTTTTTATTTGCTTACTAATTGGATCCGTTCCTTGGAATACAGAAACTTTCAGTTCCTCCCTCTGCTAAGTGTCTATTGACCCCAAAACATACACGAGGAAACATTAAGAGAAGATGCTACTTAATGGGATCATGGGATTCTTCTAACAAGTGAGTCTTTCATAATTTGAAAATTTCACCGTTTGCAAGTAGACTGTTCCAGAACGGAAGTTATAAAGTCAGTTCAATAATTGAAAGTCCAATCTCACAGTGGGGAGGAGAGACCTGTGCAGAGCAGTTTTCTCCTCACCTCCGGCCCTGCTTCTTAGTCAGGGTTTGTAGGGTGCATGGTTGCCCCTCACCGGGGTCCTGCTGCGACAGGAGGGTGCTGCAGGTGGCCCGCACTGTGTCGGCCCTGGCCGTGGGCCGTGGCCGTGGGCTGTGGCCGTGGGCCGTGGCCGTGGGCAGGCCACTCCTCCAGTGGAGAAGCGGGAAGCCTACTTGCAGGCCGCTGACGGTCCCGTGAATGTGCGGCAGTGGCAGAGGGTTTCTTTGAATGCAAGGATGTGAGCAGCACCGAGAACAACATGGCCACTCTCTCTGTGTCACTGCGGCCCTCGCCAGGGGCAGGTCATCACGAAGCCCCACGGCCCACGGCTAGGGCCAGACACAGGTGCGTGGTTCTGTTAGCGACAGAAGCAGAAGGTTGGGGAACCAGCTGGAATTCTAAGAAATATGAATCGTGCTCTGTCAGCTGTGAGTGTGCTGTTCTGACTGAAGAAGGCGCATGCCAACCTGCTGGCAGTGGCCCATGGGACCTGGAAATACAGCCCATCCTCCCTATTCTCACGGAAAGATGAACAACTTTGTTGCAGAAACCAGAGCCACCAGCCCTTGGAAGACCCAGCCCTTGCAGGTCAGTAGCCCCTTGAAGACCCCCAGCCCTTTTGCATACCCCAGGCCTTTGCAAATCTCCAGTCTGCCTACCTGTAAACTGCCCACTTGGCATACCCTTTGTCTACTTCCCCACGTAATCTGTGCCCCTCTACCCTGTCCAAGCAGCTGGCTTATGGGGGCTGCAGAGCAGATGACTGTGGCTGACCTGCTGCTCTCCCACGCTGCAGGCAGGACTGGAGTAAACGCTCATATAAGATTCGGCCCTGTCCCTGCTTAACTGGCTCAGAGAGTGACGGCAGCCCGGACCCTTGGTTTTCTGGTTGCAGTTTCCCAGGAGCCTAGGAGAGAGATAATCAAGAGACACCTGGACACTCTCCCCAGACAACTATGTGAGAGACAGGGGTGTAGTTCATGCAAGATGCTTGCCCTGATCGGTGTGGCTCAGTGGATAGAGCGTTGGCCTGCAGACTGAAGGGTCCCAGGTTCAATTCCGGTCAAGGGCATGTACCTTGGTTGCTGGGCACATCCCCAGTAGGGGGTGTGCAGGAGGCAGCTGATCGATGTTTCTCTCTCATCGATGTTTCTAACTCTTTATCCCTCTCCTTTCCTCTCTGTAAAAAATCAATAAAATATATTTTTTTAAAAAAAGATGCTTAGATAGGCCATTGGGAGTATCAGGTTGTCACCCTAGGTGCCTTGAATGGGACACAGTGGTCTGTTCAGGGAGCAGAATTTAGCACTGTGTGAGGCTCCTTAGACGAAAACATTACCAGCGCCTCTTACCCTGACTCCGGTCCTTTAGGACAGCCCAGCCAGTGGTCTGAGCTGAGTCCAATGCCACACGTCTGCTGTGAGTGTTCAGGTTCGATCCACCAGGGGTGAGAGCTGGGAGGTCCACGGCGAAGGCCTCGAAGTGGCACCTGGCGCAGGTGGCAGCACCGCCAGCCTCTTCTGGTTCCTGGTACGCATCTGAGTCAAAATGAGAAGCAGATAAACAGAGCCTTCCGACGGGCACCCGCCTCATCTCGCTTCCCTCCACACCATCCTTGCGACCTGGTCAACTCCGACCCTTAGCCTCATTGTTAGAAGGCTTTCAAGAAGGAAAAAAGAGAAGCGCCTTCCAGAACCTGCCGGGTAAGACCGGCCCCCTGCATGGCAGGCAAGCCCCTTTCAGCAAGGCTGTCCAGCGTCATGAAAACCTTTCGCAGAGGACAGCGCTGGTGCTCACAACGCAGCCAGCCCACTCCCTGCGGGCAGCCCAGTGCTGCCCGTCACACATCGGAGGAGCCGCGGCCTCGCAGCCCGTGTCGTGTGGGTCTCGGCTGCAGCGGCCCCTTCGTTCCTCTTGCCGCGGGCTCTTCTGGAAAAGGCTCCAGAGCACAAAGACCTGTGCGAAGGCGTCAGCCAGGAAAGTGAGGCTTTGTCCTGTGACAAGCCCCCAGCTCTCCAGGGCTCCCCTATCCCCCGTCTGCTGCACTCCTGCTGCTGCGTCCATTGCGGGTTGGCTGTGGCTCTGTCCTGTCCTCTCCTGTCCTCTCCCGCCAGGACCCAGGTGGAGTCGTGGAGAACCACTCACTGGCCTTCGCAGCTGCTCCTGGAGGGCACCGCCCGCACTGTGCCCACACTGTGCCCGCACTGTGCCCTGGCCGGGAATCCGCCATAACCTCCTGGTTCATAGGCTGATGCTCAGCCACTGAGCCATGCCGGCCGGGCCCATGCGGTGAACTTTAAATTTTTGTCGTGATATTTTAGTTCTTAAAAAAGAGCCCTGTGGTGGGAGGCGCCTCACTACTGGGCAGAGAGGAGAGGCTGGGTCCTCACCGAGTCTCCCGGAGCCACTGCAGGAAGGGAGAGGAGGCGCTGAGCGTGTGGGGCCTGCTGTCGGGAAGCCCAGGCTCCCCACCCAGTTTGCTGATTGGGGTGGTGACGGAGCTGCTTTTTTCCCCGTGTCTCAGTTTGTTTTTCTTTGCTAGGTTCAAATGATTTTTTAAAAAATATGAAATTAGTTAATCTCATTGTAAAATTAAAATATGTAGAAAGGTACAAAGTATAAAGTAAAACTTCCTTTCCTTCCTGATTCATAGGCCTCGGTGATTCTGTAAGGGATCGTGCTAGAGCATTCACACAGGCCACACACATGCACACACATGTATTTGTGGACACATATGCACTACTCAAGTGCTGTAGGCAGCAGGCGCAGCACCAGGTGTTAGATCCCTGGGGTCAGACCGGACCTGGGCTCAGCACCCTCGGTGCTGGGGTTCAGGCTGGGAAAGAATTCAGAGCTACGACCCAAACTGTAAGAGAGCATTTATTAGGTAAGTCCCAGAGGCAGAAAAGTGATTTGTAGAAGAAATGGGCTTAGGAAACAAGTTCTAGAGGCAAAGGAAGGGTCCTTGCAGCTTGGGGGGAGGGGAGGAGGAAGGGAAGAGAAGGGAAAGGCAGGGCTTGCTCCTGAGGGAGAGCTCACTGGGTCCTCTGCCCTAAGGGCTGTAAGCGGGGAGATGCAAGGGGAAGTCCCAGGGGAGGAGCTCAGTGGAATATTCAGCACTTTCCAGGGGCATCCTTTCAGGGTCAGTGCCAGGGCAGGTCAGTGCCAGTGCAGCTGGTCTTGACGACAGCTGTGGGGTCACTTGTCTGGTTTCGCTGCTTTTCTGGGCCTGGAGCTGAAATACAACTGAGGCCTTGATGTTATCTCTGGGGAGGAAAGGTCAGGGGTCCACACCGCATGACCAGCATATGCTAGGGGAGGTCACCCTGGGGCGAGGTCCCCCCCACAACTGACTGTCCGTCGCTAGGCACCTGGGCTTCCCGCCCGGCCTGGCCTGTCGTCCTTGCTCTGCTCACGTCTACCCCACATGTGCCCAACCTCTCAGCATCTATGCTTGGGGCTTTCCCCAGTGCCACGAGCCCCCACCTACAAGGGACAAGACCTGGTGAGTGCTATGGACTGAATGTTTGTATCTCCTCTGCCCGCGCCCCCCCCCCCCCATTCATATGTTGAAGCCCAAATGGGATTTGGAGGTGGGGCCGTGGGGAGGTTTAGGTTTAGACGAGGTCATGAGGGTGGAGGCCCGAGTGGGACTGGGCTCAGAGAAGAAGTGGAAGAGGCCAGAGCTCGCTCGCTCTCTCTCTCTCTCTCTCTCCACAATAGAAGACTTCGAATGGGCAGCCACCTGGGAACCAGGAAGAGCCTTCTCATCAGACACCAGGTCTGCCTGCTGCTTGGCCTGGAACTTCAGTCTCCAGAAACGAGAGAAATAAATGTTTGTGGGGTAACCCACTGGTCCGTGATATTTTGTTACAGCAATCTAAATGACTAAGATGAATAACTTCATTCCTTAAAACACAGGTGCATTCTACATAGTGTCTTAGACGGGCCCCACAGGCATCCACTATCAACACACACTTCACTGTTTCTTTTCCTTCCCCATCTCACTCCTACCAGCCCTTCTCTTGTGCTTCCTGGGCTCTCTGACCAAATAAGCTATTTTTATAAATTCCTTGTGCCAAGGTATATTATTGCAGAAACCTAAACTAACACAACAATAATTTTCATGGCTATTCACCCCAATAACGGACATTTAACTTCCTTTTTCTTCTTCTTCTCCTTCCTTTCTTCCCTTTTAAACAAGGTAATGGAAATGTTGTACACAGCTTTGCACACCTGTACAAAGGTGTTGCTGAAGGAAGAACGCATGAGGCCAAAAGTGATAAATAATTATAAATTTATTGGAGGCCTGGTGCATGAATTCATGTACATTGAAAGGAAATTAATTAGAAGAAATATCTTAGAGGCCCAGGAGGGACCAAGGGACATTGACTCCAGGGTGTGTCCAGCCTGTCTCGCCCAGTCCCAATATGCCAGACCCTAGCAGCAAGCTAACTTACCAGTCAGAGCGTCTTCCCCCTGGTGGTCAGTGTGTGTCATAGTGACTGGTCAAAAGGTCGGACAGGCACTTAGCATATTAGGTTTTTATATATATACTAGTGGCCTAGTGCACAAAATTCATGCACATTAAAAGGGGATTAATTAGAGGAAATATTTTAATATTGCTATTTGCCCTTTCTCTATAATAGAAGTGTCAGAGATTAAAGAAAATTAGTAAAACGTATATGAAAATCTTCCTCCTGTCAGAGTCTGGGGTGCACCATGGAACCCAGAGTCAAGTCTTCAACCACCCACATACACCTCAAAATTGCTCAAGATCCAAACCTG
>PVJC01037224.1:0-17314 GCA_004026665.1 Murina feae | reverse complement strand
CTTGGGAGTGGTGAACATGAATTAGATTTTGGACATGTTAAATTTCATATGATTTTCAACATCTGAATGAGTTAGGGGTTGGTTTGAAAACCATGGCTATGTCAAGGAGGCTTGTTATTGGGAAAAGTGATGCTTTAAAACTAAACTTACATGTCTCCATGACTTGGCCCTGCATATTCCATCTGTCCCTTTCATTTCACATAAACATCCTAATGTGTTAATTTGCTAAGGGTATTTGTTAAGGCTGGTTTCACTTTGAAGACAATGGACTTCTTTCAGCTGTGATCTTCATGAACTAGTCTCTATCAAACATTCCAGCATAGACTGGGCCAATCTGACAGCAGATAGAAGACTTCTGGACTTTTTCCTACTTCAAAACTGGAGTCTTTGCCTGCCTGCTAAGCTCTTATATTCTCTTAGGGGGGTCACTGCTGTTGCTACATTTGCAAAGTGGAGCTGACTAAAATACTGTGGGCCTGGGTGTCTTTCCAGAAGTAACCACTTCCCCAGGTTCCCTGTGGTGGTTCAGAAAAGTTTTCCCCACATCTCCTCACTCTATCATTACGCACAAGAATCCAAACACTGTAGGTTCCCAATAGAAAACTACCTTAAACAGAGACAAAGTTTGGATAACAGAAGATTCATCCTGTTCACATTTCTTTCTATAAATTAGGGCATGGGTTATTATTATTATTATTTTTTATTTTTTTAAAAATATATTTTATTGATTTTTTTTACAGAGAGGAAGGGAGAGGGATAGAGAGTTAGAAACATTGATGAGAGAGAAACATTGATCAGCTGCCTCCTACACACTCCCTACTGGGGATGTGCCCGCAACCAAGGTACATGCCCTTGACTGGAATTGAACCTGGGACCCTTGAGTTCATAGGCCGACGCTCTATCCACTGAGCCAAACCAGTCAGGGCAGGGCATGGGTTATTATTAAAATAAAAAATATCCCAAGATTCTGAGTTTCAAGGTTATGTAATAACACAAACAGTTAAGAAAAAAAGAAAAGAAAAATAAAAGCAAAAAGTATGAAACATTATTGCTTGCCTTGATTGTAAGGAAGATTATATGGTTACAACTATAAGATGCTTATTTTATTTTATTTATTTACTGTTTTTAAATCCTCACCTGAGGATATTTTCCCCCCATTGATTTCTAAAGAGAGTAGAAGGGAGGGAGTGGAGGCAGGGAAGAGAAACATCGATGTGAGAGAGACACATTGATTGGTTGCCTCCTGCACACACCCCTATTGGGGCTGGGTAACCTGCAACCAAGTTACATGTCCTTGACTGGGAATCGAATCCTTGACCCCTCAGTCCACAGGCTGACACGCTAACCACTGAATCACTGGCCAGGCCTATAAAATACTTATTCTGGATGATGCTTAGACATAAGCTAATCTGTTAAACCATTTCTCTGTCTCAGATCAAGTTGGAATTCGTAGCATTTTGCCTCCACCATTTTTCAATTTTCTTTTACTAGGGGCCTGGTGTACAAAAATTTGTGCACTCGGGGGGGGTGTGTCCCTTAGCCTGGCCTGTGCCCTTTCACAGTCTGGGGCCCCTCGGGGGATGTCTACCTGCTGGCGTGCCTGGCCAGCCTGGATGAGAGGCTGATGGCTGTTTGCAGGCTGGCCAAGCACGCCAGCAGGCTTTGCTTCCTTCTCAGCTGCCTCACTTCCTCCCATCTCTGCTGCCTCAGCTCCCTCCCTTCTCTGCTGATTTGCTCCCTTCTGCAGCTCCAGCCATGCTACGGCCCATCAGACATGGTGGCCCTGCCTCACGGGGAGCTGCCATCTCTGACGGGGTGCCGCACGCATGGTGCTCAGCACTGGCTGGGTGGGCCTCTGTCTCTGAAGGGGCACCATATGCACAGCGCTCAGCGCCCCGTCTCTGACAGGGTGCCACACTCAGGGTACTTAGTGCCAGCCGGGCGGCAGCCGATCAGACATGGTGGCCCTGCCTTGCCACTGCCCGTGGAGCCAGCCTCCATCTTGACTGGGTTAATTTGCATGCACCTGCTCTGATTGGTTGGTGGGTGTGGGTTGGCTGGTGGGCGTGGCTTAGGCATCCCAGAGAAACGGTCAATTTCCATATTTCACTTTTATTAGAGTAGATTTTCTGTGATGGTATATTGCTTAAGGAAGAGCTTGCTAATAAGGAAGTATAAAGGCAATAAATCAATCACAACAGGGAGTTTCAAAAAGTGTTCTTGCAAATTATTAATGAAATCTGTAGATCCTCAGATTAAACAGGTTAGAGTGCAGCTGCTTTGCCTCTGGCTCCCACCAAGTCCTGCACCCTCCCCATCCCATTCTCTCTATAATATAGTGGTTCTCAACCTTCCTAATGCTGTGACTCTTTAATACAGTTCCTCATGTTGTGGTGACTACCAACCATAAAATTATTTTTGTTGTTACTTCATAATTGTAATTTTGCTACTGTTATGAATTGTAATGTAAATATCTGATATGAACGATGTATTTAGGCGACCCCTATGAAAGGGTCATTGGACCCCCATAGGGGTTGCGACCCACAGGTTGAGTACCACTGCTCTGTATAGAGTTTTTGCAATAGCTGTTGGCACTTCGCTCACAGACCTTCAGGGAAGAAGCTCTGTGTTCCTTAGTTGATTATAAAATGCAAAGAGACTTCTGGATAATCCTGGAGGTGTGTTCCTTCATCTAGAGGGGTTTTCTTCACACGTAGAGCCTGTAATTGAGAAATCGAGAGCCAGGTATAGGAGAACCTCTGCTAACATTATTACTGGTTAAATATTTGTAGACTCCAAACCAGGCTTTTGCTGTACTAATTTGTGATCTAGAGTTTGAGATTCTGTTCACTTTGTGACAGAGAAGAAGGCAGAGTAAGGGTGGCTAAGCAACAGAAGGAAGCAGAAGGAATGCGTGCCCTGTACCCATGTCCTTTGCAGAAGGCCTTGACTTTTTCTTCCTCTAATTCCCCAGTTTCCTATCTGTGCTCCAACCCTCCTTGGACTCATCATTCTAGTTTTTTTACTCTGAGAACACACACTCCTCCCTGACATTGGTTTGAGCTTCTGTAGACACAGTGGCCTGGCTGGGACAGCTTCACTTCTGAGTGGTGAGAGGCATGATGGACCATGACTTACTCTAAGAATTTCCATCATCTGTGCCAGCCAGTCAGCCCACCCATTATCTGTGGTTTGTCTCATTCTTCCCAAGCCTATTAACTCATCTCTCTTTGCTGAGTTGACTTCGGTTTTCTTCCTTTGTTCCTGCCCCTGGGACTGCATTACCTTCTTATGCATTACCTTCTTATGTGCTCATTGTCCCATACGGTGCCATTTGCAGACACTATTAACATGCCATTTACACTCTCCTGGATCACCAATAAAAGTGTTAAATGAGTCAGAACCTGACACTGTGTTTTTGCCATCTGCAGCCTATTGACATTTGTCACTACCACAAGCATGTAGCCTTTTAAGGAAGAAGAAATAAGACCCTACGTTCATAGCATTCCGAACTTGACCCATTCATACTTGGCTTTCAGCATTTGCAGGTATAAACATCCCCATTACCATAATCAGTAGCTGCATTCACCCACAGCATTGGCCTAGGTAGCAATGAAGGTGATGAGCAGGGTGGCAAGTAGGGAGCAAAGAGGTGAGGGTCTCTGACCTCATGTTTTCTGGGCCCTTGAAGTCTGCAGACACATACTGGTGACATGTTGTCACTGGGATCAGGTTGGGGAAGGGAATGTTGACACAGGTTCAACACTCAGTTGAGTCATTTGGGAAGCAAAACAGATTCTTTCTGGTTTGAATTATTGGCTGCCTTGTCTACTGTGATAAAATTGACATTTTAGCATATACACAATCCAGAGATTTATAGGATGTCAAACCCTGGCTGGGTAGCTCAGTTTGTTAGAGTGTTGTTCCAATACACCAAGGTTCCAGGTTTGACCCCTGGTCAGGGCACATGCAAGAATCAACCATGAATGTATAAGTAAGTGGAATAAGAAAGCAATTTTTTTTTTCTCTCTCTCTCTCTCCCTTCCTCTCTCTATAAAATAAATAATAAAAAAAATAATCAGTTATTTTCTTTCCTTGGCTGAGTTATTAAATGTTAATTTATACATCTTTATTTTCCAATGTTGTGGTTTGACTTTTTTCTTTTTAGAAATCATTCTGGTTATTTAAAAAATGTATTTTTGGAATTTTAATTTACAACTTTCTTCATTCATTGACTTGATTTTATTTCATAATAGAATGTCCTATTTTTCTTTTTTTTTTCTGGAAAAATTTTTTTTGTGTGTGCGTTTATCTCTGGACTGTAACACATTGGTAGAACACCATCTTATACATTTTCATGTACCTTCCACTTTTGGTGTGGGTTATTTTTTTTTCCATAGAGGTTTGAGTAATCCTTCCAAAGTCCATGCTGTGATTATTTCTCAAGAGAATTGAAATTTCCTAGTTTGATTTCTACACTTTTAATATTCTCTAGGATGGACTGGGCTGCTTTTGTTTTTGACCATAGAAGGGAATGAGACATGAACATATATGACATAAATGTAAGGGGCAAAGTAATAAGTACATCACGTTGGGGCTAATGGCCGTGGTAGGGATCCAGTCTCTGTCAGAGGACACCGACAAACCACTGTTGTCATAGAATGTATTGCAGTGAGAAGGAGAAGCCAGAGAAACTCTGAGATCAAGGGTCCACTTATTTGGAAGGCCAGAACTTAAAAGGTCTGCCCTGGGAATCTGAAAACAGGAAAAGAGAGTTTTAGAATTAGCAGCCATACGTATCATTTCTTGGAGCAGTTTCCCGGAAAAGGCAGTAACAAGCAAGAAGAGGGTGAAACATGAGCCTTTATGAACTTTCAACCATTTATTTAACTGATTGATTGAGCCAAAGGCTGAATTAAAGGCTTTACTTGCTTTAATAATAGTAATTATGATTATCTTAATAAGTCTCAATAATCCTCCCATCAACCAAGTCAGCTTAGAGAGGTTAAGTAATGAAAGCTTTCCAAGGTCACACAGCTTATAAATGGAAAAGCTAGAGCATCATCCTATCTGATCCCAAAGTCTGAGCCCCTAGTCATTGCTCTAAATGGTAAATGTTAGTGACCCAGACGTGAAGCAAACGGTGCTGCCCTCAAAGATCTCATGACTGAATTGGAAGGAGGTGAGATTCTTATAAGGAAATTTAAAAAATAGTGTGGTAGGTGGAGTGATAAAAGCATGCATAGGGATCATTGGGGTGCAAAGAAGGGTCTGATTTGTAATAGGGGTATTGAGTCAAAATAGAAGGAAGTGGCAATAAGCTGGGTCTTTCATGATGACCCAGAAAATCCCCTCAGACCAACTTTTCTTTGATACCTGAGTCATCAGCAATCCTGGATTCAATTTAACTTTTAGGACAGTGCTTTTATTTAACAAGTATTTATTGAAGCCTGCTACATGAAAAGCTCCTTGTTAGAAATCAAGCAGGCATACAAACAAAATATAACAAACAAAATATCAGCTCTGCAGTAGATAAGGAGAGAGAATTAGGGGTGCAAACATGCAGTACTCAACTATTCAGAGCTGGGGGACATGGGAGGAGGTGGGTCTCTCATAGAAACCTCCCTGGAGAAGGCAGCCTCTAGGGTCCTGGAGCAAGAGGGCGGTGGGGTTGGTGCGAGCAGCATAAGCAAAGACTGGGAGTTGTGATTGAGATGCTGTATTGGGGGCTGGGGCAGAGCTGGTCTAAAGCAGAGGGTTATGGTGGTAATAGGGGAATATAGATATGAACAGGGGGGCTGGAGCCTGCTTCTGGAAGTTCTTTCCTAATGTCAGGCTGAGGTTGTTACTCCTTCTAACACTATAGTGCCCTCTGGCTCCCCTGACACTGAAGCACTCCCTGTCCATGCCACTTCCTTTCTCTGACCCCTCACTCAGCCTGAGATTGACTGGCCTCCTGCACCCTCCCATTGCTGTGGGCACAAACTCCCCAGGCTGCTTTGTCACTGTCTTCTTAGCTGATGACGCGTGGCTTCAACTTCTGCTGGAGTTGATACTTTTAAGGTCATAAAAATCTTTGGCTTAGGGACTGTCTTTGAAAGGTCTCCTGACATCACCCCTCTCACAGTTCCTCTGCCTCAGATGCTACCTTGGGCACCCTCCTCTGCCCCCACCACAGTCCCTTCCTCCGTGCTCCCCCACCCCTCTTCCTGGACATGTGCTGTATGCACTTTGCTTGTAGTTCACCTCTAACTATAAACATGTGAACTTGAAAATTGCTGATGGTGGTTTCTCTTGGCACATCTATTAAAATAGAAGGTAGGTAGGTTTTCCTATTCGAAGAAATTGCTCTAAATATAAATTTTAAAAGTTACTTATCTGTGTATTTGTGGTAATTCCTCTTACTTTTCAAACGTGATGCAGAGTATTTTTTCATCACAGAATTCATTATCATTATCATCTACTCTAATAAAAGAGTAATATGCAAATTAACCATCACCCCGAGACACAAAGCCACGCCCACCAGCCAAGCCATACCCACCAGCCAATCAGAGTGCCTGTATGCAAATTAACCCATCAAAGATGATGATTAATTTGCATACACAGGAGAGCAAAGACTAAAGATAGCGTAGAAGGAAGCCAAGTGCTGCAGAAGGGAGCCAAACGGTGGAGAAGGGAATGGAGCCGAGGCAGCAGAGACTGTGAAGAAGGGAGGGAGAAGTGGGAGGGGGGAAGCCGAGGCAGCAGAGATGGGAGTTGAGGCGGC
Organism: Murina feae; assembly: GCA_004026665.1. Lineage (NCBI taxonomy): Eukaryota > Metazoa > Chordata > Mammalia > Chiroptera > Vespertilionidae > Murina > Murina feae. Next base: position 10,548 of record PVJC01037224.1, on the reverse strand, counting down.
AGAGATGGGAGCCGAGGCAGGCTTTGCTCCCTTCTCTGCTTTGCTCTGGCTCAGGAAGCCCTATTCTTGCAGGAATCTTCCTGCAACAGGCTACTAGTTATATAATAAAAGGTGCTTCCAATTACCTCCGGCTCACCTTTCCATTCAACAGTGGTCTCAAGTCTCCTCTGTAAGTGGCTTTTGGAGAGAGGGGAGGAAGCAGTATTAGGCAGTGTTGAGGGAAGTGGTTTTCTGCTGGTCCAATCTTAGACCTTCAGATCAATTTACTAAACACAAATTCAGTGGCACTAGGGCAATGCGAATGTGCATAAGCTGTTTTCATTCCTTGGTTATACAGCCCAAACTGGCCTTGTTCTGAGTCCAGCATTCTCAGGTGCCTGGGAACATTGCTCTGGGGTGTCTTGGGTATTTTGATCCCTGGATGTGTATGCCCATGGGAGCCATTCTACTCCTCTACCTCTTAACTTACCCCATTACCCCCCTGTCCTTAGGAGGAAGTAGGTAAGAGAGGAAGCAGGGAAGTTGGTTTTTCCCTGCTATAGGGCATCAACTAATCACAGGAGAGCAAAGAGTAAAAGCTAAGATGAGCAATGTAAACAGTAGTTGAAGAGATTCTAACTATGAATGTTATTGAAAACATTTTCAATGAATCTGTAATTATGTTAATGATGACACTAGCTTTTAGAAAAAATTGTTTATTCTTGTATTTACTGTGTGCCCTTTTTTGTAATTATTAGAAAAGCACTGTATGAATAACAGTTTAATGCTGCTCCCTGCAGTGCTAACTTGTTACAGCGCTATTTGTCTCTGGAACATTTTTCTAAAATAGATAGATGTGTGTATGTAAAATCATCAATTACAGAAAACAGAATATATGATTTTTATATAAAAATTCCACTCTCTGAGTGTAACTGAACCATAGAAGTGGCATTTTTGTTTCAAAAGAAGCAAAAAATATAACTTTAAATCAAACTTACATAAAATTAGAAAAAATTATGGGAATCAATTCTAATTTATGGGAAGCCTTGATAGGATGTATGTTGCTGAGGAAGTACTTTGAAAATTTAAGTTCAGGTTGCTGTACTTCATGTCTCTGTGAGATAAATTAGAGAAGATAAGAGTATCTTACATTTTGTTAACCACAGAGTATAGTGATCAAAGACTCCTTACATACACTAGTTTCCTCTTACTCATGGGATATACATTCCAAGATCCCCAGTGGTTGTCTGAAATCATGGGTAATACAGACCCTTTATATACTATGTTTTTTCCTACATATACTTACCTTTAAAAAGGTTTAATATATAAATTAGGCACAATCTGCGATTAACAATAATCCTATATAATAAAAGGCTATATGCAAATTGACTGAACAGCAGAACGACCAGTTGCTATGATGTGCACTGACCACCAGGGGGAAAATGCTCAATGCAGGAGCTATCCCCTGGTGGTCAGTGGCAGGAGCCTCTCTCGACTCTGCAGCAATGCTAAGGATGTACGACTGACAGCTTAGGCCTGGGGAGCGGGCCTAAGCCATCAGTTGGACATCCCCTGAGGGCTCCTGGACTGCAAGAGGGCCCAGGATGGGCTGAGGCCCAGCCCCCCAAGTGCACCAGGCCTCTAGTAATAAATAGAATAGAAGTTATAACAATACACTGTAATAAAAGTTATGGGAACATGGTCTCTCTCTCTCTAAAAATATGTCGTTGTATTGTACTTAGTTTTCACTTAAAGGAAGCACTTTACAGCTTCTCATTGGCATATCCAAATTACCAGCAATACCACTCTTGCGCTTTAGGGCATTGATTAAAATAAATGTGACTTGAACACAAGCACTGCAATACTATGGCAGTTGATCTGATAACCAAGACAACTACTAAGTAACTAAGGGACAGGACACAGATACTGGACAAAGGGATGAGTCACATCCTGGGTGGAACGCAGTGTGATGGCATGAGGTGGTGTGAGATTTTATCAAACTACTAAGAATGGTATGCAATTTAAAACTCACAAATTGTTTATTCTGGTCTATTCCATTTAATATTTTCAGATGACAGTTGACTACAGGTAATGGAAACTGTGGATAGTGAAACCGTGGATAGGAAGGGACTAGTGTCCTAGCCTAGTAGGGTTAAAAGTTACTATTAAAATTTATATGTATGTTTTGTTTCTTATCATGATCGTAGTTCTTTTTAAAAATGTTCTATTGATTGATCTTTCTTTTAGAGAGAGAGAAAGAAAGAAACATCAATTTGTTGTTCCACTTATTTATGCATTCATTGGTTGATTCTTGCATGTCCTTGACTGGGGATCAAACCCACAACTTTGGTGTACTGAGAGGATGCTCTAGTAACCGAACTATCAGCTAGGGCTGATGGTGGTTCCTTTCTTCATGTTTGCTGACATGCCAGAAGAAGCAAAATGCTTTCTAAGTTATTCTATTTTTTAACTATATAATTTTAATTTTACTTCCTGGAAAAGTGATGTTTTAACTAGAAAGCTGATAACCAAAAATGTTGAAAATAGATTTGTTGTAGGAAAACTGTAGTTGTCTACTTAAACCATAAATTGTTTGCATAGAAAATTGAATTTGCTTACTTGAGCTATACATGAACTCCCCAGTCTGATGTTAATTAACTATCCACTCTCATAAATGAATTTACCAGTTTTATGTTAATCGACTTTCCACTAGATATACTGTGTATATTTTCTTGTTAGTCAGAAAGGAACCAGTTCTAATCTAGTTTTCTCCCTGAAGGCTTGTTTAAAATAATGAGTGCCTCTTGCGAACTTTGATCTAAACATAGTACAGAGTATCATTCACTCATAATATACTCTCAACCTATGAGAGTTAACTCTTGAAACTCTACTTTCTTCTCTATATACATTGGCTTTTGTATTTTAGGCCAATGGTCATTAATACACCATGCTGCAAATATTTCTAGCCAATAACTGCTCTATTATGCTATATGGAGTTGGGTGCATTTTGCAATGCATGTTATTTGTACGAGTTATTTTACATTCTGGTGAATTGTCTTGACCCATAATAATTGTAAAAGTGTGTGAGTGACGGTGCTGGCTCACCATGAATCAAGTGAGAGCATCATGGAGGATATTAAAAGTTTGAATTCCATGGTATCTGGTGTCTAAAATTTATTCAAGCACATCATTGAAGAAGCAGAGGTAAATTTCAGTAAGCAGTTAGGAATTGGGGGACATCCTGAGCCATCGTGAATGACATTATTAAAATGATTGCAACCTAGTAATTATTGGTGGGCAATTAAATGAATGGAGGTCAAGAGAAACTGGCTGGGCTGGAGAAAGGCCTGTTTTGACATCTGAAAAGTTGAAGGGAGTAATCTGTAATTGCTGGTAGACATTCACCTAGGTGATACCACAACAACATTGTGAGCTCTGAGGAAGTCAATGCTCCAAATTCCAGAAACATATTCCCTACCCATTACCTCCACCAAGCGAAAGGGCATTTATGTTATTGCACATAGTGGGAAAATCACCTGTATAGAGGGAGAAAATGAAAAATACAAATCTCCATCCGCTCCCTTCAAGGTCCATTCTATAGGGGTAAATACTATTAGCCATATCAGAAAATTTTAACACATACATCTGCACATAGATGAGTATAAGCAGTGGCAAACTTCAGGCCATATCAGGTGGTAGGAAATATAATTAGTATTTTTTTCTATAACAGAAATTAATTCCATTTTTAAATACAATGTTTCAGTTTTCTATTTCTCTTTAAAAGCATTTTTAAAATAATTTCTTTAGTGATTAAGTTATTACATATGTGTCCTTATCCCCACATTATCCCCTATTCCACTCATACCCTCACCCCCCTGTTGTCTGTGTCCATTGGTTAGGCCTATATGCTTGCATATAAGTCCTTTGGTTGATCTCTTTCCATTCCCCCCATCCTCCCCTAACTTCCCTCTGAGGTTTGATGGTCTGATTGATGCTTCTCTGTCTATGGATCTATTTTTGTTCATCAGTTTATGTTGTTCATTATATTCCATAAATGAGTGAGATCATGTGATATTTATCTTTCTCTGACTGGCTTATTTCACTTAGCATAATGCTGTCCAGTTCCATCCATGCTGTTGCAAATAGCAAGAATTCCTTCTTTTTTACCACAGCGTAGTATTCTGTTGTGTGGATGTACCACAGTTTTTTTATTTTTTATTTTTTTAAAAAAGAAATCATTATTGTTCAGATTATTACAGATGTTCCTTTTTTTTAAACCCCATAGCTCCCCTCCACCTGGTTCCCACCCCCCCATGCTCTTACCCCGCCACTGTCTTCATCCATAGGTATAAGATTTTTGTCCAGTCTCTTCCCAAACCCCTCATGCCCCCTTTCCCCCGAGAATTGTCAGTCCATTCCCTTTCTATGCCCCTATTTCTATTATATTCACCAGTTTATTCTGTTCATCAGATTTTTTATTGACTTAATTGTTGGATTCACTTATTGATAGATATGTATTTATTGTCACTTTGTTGTTCATAATTTTTATCTTTACCTTTTTTCTTCTTCTTCCTCTTCTTAAAGAATGCCCTTCAGCATTTCAAATAATCCTGGTTTGGTGGTGATGAACTCCTTTAGCTTTTCCTTATCTGTGAAGCTCTTTTTTTTTAAAAAATATATTTTTAAATTTATCTTTATTGTTCAGATTATTACAGTTGTTCCTCTTTTTTCCCCCCATAGCTCCCCTCCTCCCATTTCCCACCCCACTCTCTGTCCCCCACCCCGCTGTTCTCCTCCATAGGTGTATGATTATTGTCCATTCTTTTCCCGCACCCCCAACACCCTTTACCCCCCAAAATTGTCAGTCCACTCCCTTTCTATGCCTCTGATTCAATTCTATTCATCAGTTTATTCTGTTCATCAGATTTTTTATTCACTTGATTTTTAGGTTCACTTGTTGATAGATATGTATTTGTTGTTCATAATTTTTATCTTTACTTTTTCTTCATCCTCTTCTCAAAGGATACCTTTCAGCATTTCATGTAATACTGGTTGGGTGGTAATGAACTCCTTTAGCTTTTTTTTGTCTGTGAAGCTCTTTATCTGACCTTAAATTCTGAATGATAGCCTTGCTGGGTAAAGTAATTTTGGTTGTAGGTTCTTGCTGTTCATCACTTTGAATATTTCTTGCCACTCCCTTCTGGCCTGCAAAGTTTCTGTTGAGAAATCAGCTGATAGTCATATGGGTTCCCCCTTGTAGGATGGGTGATTTTTGCTTCTTCGTATTTCAAATCTTTGACTTGGTTCTTGCAATCCTCTAGTCTGCTGTTGGATCTCTGTATATTATTCTTTATTTCAGTCAGTGTATGCTTAATTTCTGACTGGTCCTTTTCCATTTTTTGGTATTCTCATTAAGATCCTTGAAGGTCTCACTTAGTTCCTTGGAAGTTCGTAGAAGATTCTTGAGTAGCCTTATAATTGTGGTTTTGAACTCTATATCCAGTAGTTTGCTTTCCTCCTTTTCTTTCATTTGTGGCCTAATTCTTTGTGTCTGCATTTTGGCTGCTTCCCTGTGTTGATAGAGTGTCTTTGTATGGTAGGTGTCCTCTTGGGCCCAGTGGCTCAGCCTCCCCAATCACCTGGGGTGGACACTCTTGGTGTACGCCTTTGAAGGCTGGGTGCACAGTCTTGTTGTAGTTAAGCCTTTATTGCTGTTGGTATCAATGGGTGGAAATGACCTCCAGGACAATTGATTGCAAGAACCTGCTGTGTCTATAGTGGAAGAACTGCTGTGCAGGAGACACCCTTACAGAGCAGGACTTGCCTCAGTGGGACTTTGGTGATCACTGAGCCTGCCTCTTGAGAGTGTCCCTTATGGATGTGAGGAGTTGAAATCTGGTATCTGGCCACTGGGTATACTGGCTCCTGTATCTCCAAGGAGGTGCAAAGTCAGCTGCTGTTTGAGTCCACCCAGGAGGTGGTACAGTGAGATCTATAGATTTCTCCTCGTTGTTTGGGGTTTGGAACTTTTGGAGTTCTCTGTCCCAGTTGCAGTCTGTTAGGTTAGGCTGCAGGCAGACAGGTGCGCAGATTGGATGGGGTTGTAAATTGGGTGAGACGGGGTCTCAGAGAATCACCAGGACAGAGCAAACAGCGATGGCTAATGGCTGTCCCTTAGCCATCTCTGTGGCTTCTCCGCAGCTTCTCTGCATTTTGGCATCTCCGCGTTTTGGCGTCTCCTCGCCCTTGAGCCTCCAAATCTCAGAGCTCCGCATTAGCGATCGCCATAATAGCTCCACTAGAAAGCCACTCTTGCCTTTGGCCCCATTGCTAGACAGCCCGAAACGAGTTCAGTGCAGCCCTAGAGCTTGTATCCCCTTCCCCGGACCCAGGTGCCGCCACCGTTTCGCACACATCCATATCTCTCCATTCTTGGTGCCTCTGCACCTTCTACTCAGTCTCAATGCACTCCTTCTCTTGCTTTCTAGTTGTAAACCTTCCACTCCCCTGGTTCTGAAGCATGGCTGTTTAGCTTTATAGTTGTAGTTTAAATGTGGTTGTGGGAGGCAGCACATTCAGGTATATACCTTATGCTGCCATCTTGGTTCTCTGTACCACAGTTTTCTAATCCAGTCATCTATTGATGGCAGTTAGGTTGTTTCCAAATCTTAGCTATGGTGACTTGTGCTGCTATGAACATAGGGATGCATATATCCTTTCTGATTTGTGTTTCTAGTTTCTTGGGATATATATTCCTAGAAGTGGGATCACTGGGTCAAATGGAATTTCCATTTTTAGTTTTTTTGAGGAAATCCATACTGTTCTCCACAGTGGCTGCACCAGTCTGCATTCTCACCAGCAGTGCACGAGGGTTCCTTTTTCTCCACATCTTCACCAGCACTTGTCGTTTGTTGATTTGTTGGTGATAGCCATTCTGACAGGTGTGAGATGGTACTGCATTGTCGTTTTGATTTGCATCTCTTGGATGATTAGTGATTTTGAACATGTTTTCATATGTCTTTTGGCCTTTCTTCTGTCTTCTTTTGAAAAGTATCTATTTAGGTCCATTGTCCATTTTTTGATTGGGTTGTTTATCTTCCTCTTATTAAGTTGTATGAGTTCCCTGTAAATGTTGGCACTTAAACCTTATTGGTGATAACATTTGCAAATATATTCTCCCATGTAGTGGGCTTTCTTACTGTTTTGTTGATGGTTTCTTTTCCTGTGCAAAAGCTTTTAATTTTGATGTAGTCCCATTTGTTTATTTTCTCCTTAGTTTTCATTGCCCTAGGAGCAGTATCAGTGAAGAAATTGCTTTGGCATATGTGCGAGATTTTGCTGCCTGTGGATTCCTCTAGTATTTTTTTGGTTTCCTGTCTTATGTTTAAGTCCTTTATCCATTTTGAGTTTATTTTTGTGTATGGTGTAAGTTGGTGTTCTAGTTTCATTATTTTGCATGTATGTCCAATTTTCCCAACACCATTTATTGAAGAGATTGTCTTGACGCCATTGTATGTTCATGTCTCCTTTGCCGAATATTAATTGAGCATAGTGGTTTGGGTCAATTCCTGGGTTCTCTATTCTATTCCATTGATCTATATGTCTGTTCTTGTGCCAGTACTAGGCTGTTTTGAGAACAGTGGCTTTCTAATACAGCTTGATATCTGGTATTGAGATCTCACCTACTTTGTTCTTCTTTCTCAGGATTGCTGCAGCTATTCAGGGTCTTTTTTTTATTCCAGATGAATTTTTGGAAATATGCTGTTGGTATTTTAAAGGGGAGTGCATTGAATCTATAGATTGCTTTGGGTATTATGGACATCTTGATGTTGTTGATTCTACCAATCCATGAACACGGTATGTTCTTTCATCTGTTTATGTCTTCCTCTATCTCCTTTTTCAGTGTTATGTAGTGTTCTGTGTACAGGTCTTTTACCTCCTTACACAAGTTTATTCCTAGGTATCTTAATTTTTTCAGTGGGATGCTAAATGGGATTGCTCTTTTAGTGTCTCTTTCTATAAGTTCATTATTGGTGTATAGAAATGTCATAGATTTCTTGGCATTAATTTTGTATCCTGCTACATTGCCGAATTCATTTATTAATTCTAATAATTTTTTGATGGAGTGTTTAGGATTTTCTTTAATAAGTGTTTTTACAACTAAAACCCACAGTAAGATACTACTTCACACCTAGTAGGATGTTAATAATTTTTAAAATGGTAGATAACAAATGTTAGAGAGGATATAGAGACATTGGAATATTTCTACATTGCTGGTGTGAATGTACAATAAGGTAGCTGCTCTAAAAATGTCTGGCAGTTCCTCAAAAAGTTAAACATAGAATTATCTCATGATCCAACAATGCTACTTCTAGGTATGTATCTAAAAGAATTGAAAACAGGGACTCAACAGATACTCCAATGCCCATATTCATGGCAGTATTATTCACAATAATCGAAACATAGAAACTACCCAAGTGTCCAACAGATGAATGGATAAACAAAATGTGCTGTCTACGTATAATGGAATATTATTGGCCATGAAGTACTCATTCGTGCTACAACATGGACAAGCCTTGAAAACACTATGATAAGTGAAATAAACCAGACATAAAAGACAAAAAAGAAAGTGTTTTTTATTGATTTTAGAGACAGAGGGAGGGAGAGGGAGAGAGAGAATCATCCATGTGAGTCATATCCATCGGTTGCCTCCTGCAGGCCCCCTATTGGGGATTGAACCCATAACCTAGGCATGAGCCCTAACTGGGAATTGAACAGGCAACCTTTTGGTACACAGAATGACTCCCAACCAACTCAGCCACACTGACCGGTGCAAAATTAATTCTATTTGTAGGTTGTCATTGGGAGGTATGAACTTAAGCATAGACATTTCAGGGTATACCCACTCCATTTCCTGGAGCTGTGACTGAGATTTGAAGGTTTGGTGGTGGAGAGTGAAGGTGTGAGGTGGATAAAACATGTGTTCTCAGTGTTACCTGCCACTCTGGCATCTTGAAGTTCTTGTTCCTGTCTAGTCACTAGTCCACGTGTGCTTGCCACCTCCCTGGGTAACCTCTTCCCTGAAGTGAGGCCCAGGTCTTTTCTACTCTCAGATTTTTCAACTTTTTTGGGATTTCTATCATATCCTCCTCAGCTGGTACATGTTGGGGTAGGGCGGTGGCAGGGCACAGGGCCCTTCCTTAGGAACCTGACAGCATTTAACTCACTGTCCTCAACTAGTCCAAGGAATCTTCATTTAGTGTGAGAGTGAGCAAAAAGCAGATGCAAATGAGCATTCTTTCAAAACTATGGCTTGTGGTAAAAAATGATGTGCATCTCAAAAGTCCAACTTCTTCAAACTCAAAAGACTTGGCCTTTGAACCCCTCAAAGCCTTTATTTCTGCCAGAAGTATCAATGGCTATTAAATTAAAAAATTATTTATTGATTTGAGAGAGAGAGAGAAAGAGAGAGAGAAACATGGATTTGTTGTTCCACCTATGAATTTGTCGGTTCCTTCTTGTATGTGCCCAGACCAAAGATGAAACCCACAACCTTGGTGCATTGGGACAACACTCTAACCAATGGAGATGATGCTCAGCTAAGGCTCAAAGGCTATTTAATAATGCAAAAGCCAGGAATTGACATCTTTGTTCTCTATAATGCTTCTCAGAGGCAATATGTGTAGAATATTCTCACTGCTGCCTAACCAGTGGAAAGGTCACAGAATAATAGGAAATATCAGGAACCAAGATGCCATCACTATTAAAATAGTATACCACTATAAATGTCTGTCCTTTGCAAAAATACTCATGGGATCTATATTCACTTTTCTGTACTTTGTGCTTTTCTGTTTGTTTTTTTGTTTAATTGTATGTTTTGGAGATATTTCCATATCATGGCATATAGACCAACCTCATTCTTTTGAACATTTACTTACAATCATTTTGTGTGGCTGCATCAGAATGTGTTCAAATGGCAGTTTGCTGCTTTCTTTTTGGTTTATTTATTAGTTATTACAATGAATGCTCCAGTGGGGCATCATCACCCTGGCCACGTCTCCAAGGGATATTTAGCCCCATACTGTGTCCTGCCCCTTTTCTCTTCCAGCATGGAGTCACCTGGTTCCTAAGGGTGTTGCCAGCACAGAGGAGGATGCTGGACTTCTGGGCGCATGACCCCCTCTAAGCTTCCCTGGAAGGGATTAAGCCTCTTGTGAAAAGAGTTTTCTACAAATAGTAAATTTTTGCTTAGCAGTCCAACTGTGGGTATTTCTACGAGTTAATCAGAGAAAGAGCTGACTGTGCAGGGTGAAGTTGGCCAATTGTTAGCTAGGTTAGAAGCTCACCCATCTGTGTGAATGCTGACCCCCGACCTGTGTTCATGGAAAAAAGCTTGTGTAAGTGGCAGCACCTCAAAGCATTCATCCCACTGGATACTCAGTTCTGTCGAACCATCAGTGAATCATGATGATCACCTTCTGATGGTCTCCTCTAAACAGCCCCACTTTTAGTCAACAGTTGAGAACAATCCTGCAATTGTTGTACTTAGGACCTTTGAGTCAAGCCAGG
>PVJC01037223.1:0-17383 GCA_004026665.1 Murina feae | reverse complement strand
GGCAGCCATGGAGCTGGAGTTGCCTTGGGCAATGAAGGAAGCCAGGACCCTGTGGGCCCCGAGCTCTACTCAAGGCTACAAAGTTTCAATTATAGAAGATAATCAAACCCCAGATACCTGCTTCCATCCAGGCACCCAAACTCTGAAGGGGCTGTGGGCAGCTTGAAAACGGCCCTCAATCCCTCACCCAGACTGGCTACACCCCCACGGGGTGAGGGTCCACACTGGGGGGCTTGGCAAGTCTGCAAACAGCCATCAGCCCCTCACCCAGGCTAGCCAGGCACGCCAGCAGGTGGACATCCCCCAAGAGGTCCCAGACTATGAGAGGGCACAGGCTGGGCTGAGGTACCCCCCCTCCCGAGTGCACAAATTTTTGTGCACTGGGCCTCTAGTAAAATATATTTAAAAAACAAACAAACAAACAAAAAACTGTGGTACATCTACACAATGGAATACTATGCTTCTATAAAAAGAAGAAACTTTTAACATTTTCAACAACATGGATGAATCTGGAGAACATTATGCTAAGTGAAATAAGCCAGTTGGAGAAAGATAAATATCACATGCTCTCACTCATATGTGGGATATAATGATCAACATAACTTGATGAATAAGAAAAGATCGATCTAAAGACAAATGGTAGGGGAGGGGGGGCTAGAGAGCAACCAAAGGACTTGCTGCATGCATATTAGCATAACCGATGGACACAGACACTGGGGTGGTGGGGGCTTACCTGGGGTGGGAATGGCTGGGGTGGGTGTCAATTGGGGAAAAAGGAGACATATGTAAAACTTTAGACAATAAAAGAAAAAGAAAGAAAGTAAAAAAACCAAGGGCCTAAATGGAAAGGAAGACTGAAACTCAGAAAACTTAAAAAAAATGTATACAAATACAACTCTGGAAGAGGAATCCACATGCAAATCAATTCTGGGAATTAGCAACACAAGCAGTCGATGAGCAGTGGGGTCCTTAACATTTAGATGAAGTGTTCTGGTCAGATGGGGTGGGAGGGGACTGGCCTCTACTGGATAACTGATTCCATACACTGACCCCAGAAAGTAAGCACTGGCCTCCTTGTACAGAGATGAACTTGGGACCTAGGAGGTAACCACCAGCTTTTGCATCTGGCAGAGATGGATCTGGGGTCCATTACTTAACTGTGTGACCTTGGGCAAATCGTGGCAAGCCTCAGGATTTTCTTTTTCTTTTTTAAGTTTGTTTTATTGCTTAAAGTATTACAAAGAGTATTACATATGTCTCCTTCCCCCCGCCCCCCGCCTTGATCTTCCCCCAGCCTCCTCTACCCCCCAGTGTCTTGTGTCCATTGGTTATGCTTATATGCATGCATACAAGTCCTTCAGTTGATGTCTTAACCCTGACCACCCCCAACCCTCCCCAGCCTTCACGCTATAGTTTTAGGGTGAATGACAGTACCCACCTTACTGGTGAGGCTGGGAAGGCACTAACTAGCAGCACAGTGTTCAACAGAGAACCCACGAAGGGTTGACTGTTTTTTTAGTCCAAGACCACACAGCAAGGGCCAAGGCAAGCTTTCACCGCCTCCCCCCCCCCCCCCCCGCCGTCCTAATCCCCCTCCTGCCAGTCCTCTTCATTCCAAAGCTCATGCTCTTACACTAAGGTGACCAGAAGATTTTAACATTGGTGAAGCGGGACACCATTGACGGCGGGGGGGGGGGGGTCTTTTCTAAAATTTATTATTACTTAGAATATTACAAAGAGTAGTACATATGTCTCTTTCCAAAAATAGGGACTTTTTTAAAACGCCACGGGACGTGGGGCAAATTGTTAAAAATCAGGACTGTCCCGCCAAAAGCGGGACGTCTGGTCACCTTATCTTACATGCTCTCTGACTTTCTGGGCAAATAAGTGATTTGACATTAACTGGGTAGCTGATATGGGCCAAAAGGCAGGCTCTAACTCTTGTGATCACATTTATTTGGGCATTGCTGTCCCAACTTGAACTGTGAACCAAATCTTACCTATCTATCTCTATATTTATATGTATGTATTTACATACATATAAATAAAATAGTTCCTTGTGGCTGTAATAAAAATTAATAACAAGCTAGTAAATGATAGAGAGAGGAATAAATTAGAGCTCCTTCCCATGCTTTTGAGGTTGGAGAGTCATTCTACACATGAAGACAGGAGGATGACTTTAGTTTGGGACCTGTTGTATCGGAGCTCCTCGGGATCATACAAGTACAGAGGAAAGTGCCGATGGGAAAGACAGCACAAAGGCATCATCAGCAGGAACCGACTGCACTCGGGACAAGGCAGGAGGTTTTGAGCAGGGAGGCACAACATCAGAGCCACAGTGCAAAAACGTAAGGCGGTTACTCCCGATTCCTTAAACAACACAGATCAACACCGAAACCAAAGCAGCCACAGAGGCAGGGAGGCACAACATCAGAGCCACAGTGCAAAAACGTAAGGCGGTTACTCCTGATTCCTTAAACAACACAGATCAACACCGAAACCAAAGCAGCCACAGAAAGCAGCCCATTCATTGGGGAGAATGAACTCACGTTATGTCAAGAAACAGAATGCAAAACAGGACTGGGCCCACTTCATGAGGCCCATGTGGTTGCTTGGAAGCAGAGCTGGAGTCATATTTGAAGGACTCAGAACAGTAGAGAAAGACGGTAATGGCTTTCATTCTCGGCAGCCAGGCTCCTGCTCGCCTGGAGAGGATGGGATTCTTAAAGAACACAGACAGCCCTTGGCCTGCCCTAAGGAAGGACACGCTCTTGGTTCTGCCCTCTCCTTTTCCTGAGCTGCCTAAGCCAAGGCTTCACGCTTCCACCCCAGCACCAAGTCTTCGGTCATATGTCATTTATATTTGTCTTCCATGTGACTTATCTGTGTGGGCAAAAGTAGGCTTATAGTTGTATGAGAAACACAGAGTTTATTCTTGTATTTTTACTTTAGTTATTAATGACTAGAGATCTGGTGCACAAAATTCATGCATGGGTGAGGTCCCTAGGCCTGGCTGGTGATCAGGACCCATCAGGTTCCCTGCCTCCCCACCTTCTCCTTCCCTCACTCCCTCAGCACACCATCGCTGCCACCCCCTGGTGGTCAGAGCATGTCATAGCGAGTGACCAAACTCCTGGTTTCCCAGTTGAACTCCTGAGGGGACACTGCATATTAGCCTTTTATATATATAGATTGTATTATTTATTGGTATTATTTGTCTTCTTATCTTTATTATTATTATTCTTTCATCTCCTTACTTACGATGTATCTTTTAGGTAATGGTGGCTGGTAATTTATCCCACCTGCAGGTCGTTTTCCATACAAACAACTAGGAAACGTGCCTTTGCCTACCCCTATATATACTGACAGTTGTATTTCATGGCCCCCTTTTGGGTTTCATGGCCTGCACACATATCCGCATGACTGTTATTGTCTCTAAGTCTGGCTGCGTATTTTCTAAGCCACCAATGTGCACAAGAATGCACCTTCTTTGCTGGTAAACATTTTACTGAACGGTGCCCCTGGGACTGCTTCTGGTGCAGATCTGGCTCCTCTGGAGGAGAACTTCTAATGTGAGTGTGAGAACACACATGCACAAAGAAGCCCACCTAAAAAGGCTAACAAGCAGGATCTATACACAAGGTTTTGTGGAGAACTGGATGAGGCTGTGGTTCATTCCACTGTGAAGAGTGGGCGCCATGGCTGGTCTTGAAAATCACCAGGTAAATAAGGGCAGAAGCTCCCTCCAAGCAAAGGACACAGCATGGGTTGATTTATTATTTTGGCTACTATGTCAAAACACTTTGGCAGCAAGTAGCAGAAAACCTGGACTCGACCAGCTTAAATGTAAGGAGATTTATTATCTCACAGTGCAAGTTGTCCACGGGTAAGCAAGGCTCTAGGCAGGGTATGGCAGGGCTCTGACCCCACTTCACTGTCACCCTACCTTCCTTGGTGGGTTTTGTGTCATCAGGGGTTACAGACATCACAAGCAGGCATGACTGTGACTAGGGAAAGAGAAGGGACGGCCCCTTTTTAGTAGCAAGGGAACATTTCCCTTCAGTGCCCTAATAATTTTTCATCTCACTCTGAATAGGGCCATGTGTCTGCATCTAAGCCAGTCACCTTTAAGGGGTGGGAGATGACCATGGTGGTCTTACACTCCTTGGTCTAGGGAACTCCTGGTTCCCTAGAGAGGCTACGTGAATAAATTCAGTACTGCATCATCGAAGAGGCAGAGAGCAGATTTTATGTGAGCAGTCAACAGAGCCTGCTACCGCCACTCCCTGCATACATTTTATTTTCAAAGAGAAAGAACCAAAATGAAAACAAAGCATGCTATTACTTGCACAATAGGACCAGGCTCAGAAAGATGACTGTTTCTGGGCAAGGAACTTTGGTTATGGCCAGAGTGACACAGTTATAAAGAAAATCTGGAGATTTCAAGAGCTGGCTGCCCATGGGCTATCAGCTGCAGAAATATCAAAACATCTCCGTGCAGTCCTTAGACATGACTGGTGGAGACTGAGCCCTGCCATGTCACATGACTCTGTGCTACTCTCGGAGCGTGTGCAGTGTCAGAGATGACAGTAGCTGTGTTCTGTGCTATGTGTGGTTTTGAAGGGTTGGCGAGCGGCTCCTAGATTTCCTTGTTGGGAACACATCCCTATAAAAGATACGGCACCGTGGGCATGAAACTCTCACATATGCATTTACAAAGAGAGCTAATCACTTATTTTTCATGCATCTGAAACCATTTTTGTTTTTAGTAAAAATTACATCAACAAATCAATAAGTAATTAAAATTAAAGCATTCCGTCTAAGAAGAGTAACAGTATACAAACCGTATAACCCTAAACCCTGTCTTCGACTGGCTTTCTGATTTTATACACAAACCTTTGAGAAACAAAAATGCATTTCTGTTGCAGAAAAATGAGCAGAGTGGGGGGGTATGTGCAAATGGGTTATCTCCAGAGATTAAGCCGGAGGAATGCTTATACACAGCTTTGTTAAGTTACATACAAAGTGTAAGTACTATGACTGTATGCACTCCTGAATACTCATTGGTTTAGCGCTGAAGCTGGGACTGATGGGAATACTGAGGTGGGCAGCCAAATTCACCTAGAGACAAGTGAAGGTATAAAGCCAGCTGCAGAAGAAAGGAACCATGGAGACATCTGTAGAAACAGTCTGTTCCCTGAAGTCATTGGGTAAACTCTGAGTATTTAGCACATTTCTAGTGGATAGATTGTGAGTGGCAACTCACAATGGAAGGAGTCATTCACTTAAAGAAAGGTGGACAGGTTATGATGTGTGTGGGCCCCTAACACTGGGCTCAGGAAACTTCACCAACTGATAACTCTCTAACCACACAGGCTTTGACTAACCTATTGCATTTGCAAGATAAGACAGACTCTTATTTATTTTGTCACTCCAATTGTCTTTAACACTGGTTCAAGACTTCATCCAGAAGGGACTTTTATTTTATACTAGAGGCTCGATGCACAAAATTTGTGCAAGAGTAAGTCTTCCTTCCCCCAGCTGCCAATACCAGCTTTCCTCTGGCACCCAGGACCAGGCTTCCCTTGCAGCCCTGGCTTCGTCTGGAAGGTTGTCTGGAAGGACGTCTAGTCTAATTAGCATATTATACTTTTATTCTAGATTTTTAGGTTTAAAAATATTTTATTATGGTAAGGACACTTGACATGAGATCTACCCTCTTAACACATTTTAAGTGTAAATACATTATTGTTGACTATAGATACTGTGTATAGGTTTTTGTTTGAACACCCGCTTTCAATTATTTTGGATATATACCTAGGAACAGAATGACTAAATCATATGGTAATTTTATGTTTAATTTTTTTGAGAACCCACCAAACTTTTCCACAGTGGCTGCATCATTTTTACATTCCCACCAGCAAGGCGGGGGGTGGGGGGAGAGGTTCAATTTTTCCCTGTCTTTCTAACGCTTATTATTTTCCATTTTTTTGGATAGCAGTTATCTTAATGAGTATGAAGTACCATCTTATGTGTTGCCTTTGTTTTTATTTTTTATTTTAAATATTGTTGGGAGTATTATAGATGTGTCTCTTTTTCTGGGAAGGAACTTTTAAAGGACAAATTCCAGATTTCTGCTCCAGGGAAGGTTAAATGAGAATCATGTTACACTGGTTTACTTTCTTCCCATATGAAGTCTCTTAGGAGCCAAGGCACCATCCTTTGTCCTCCTTATCTGAGATATATGGGTCCATCTTCAATAAAAAACTTCCTGATGCAACTCAGGCCTAGAAACATTCTCCAGCTGTATACGTCATCCTTTCCCTACAACAATATACCGAAGTGACTCTACCAATGTTATTTCATTTTTTACAGTGCTGCTTTGAAAAAGATCTCTATAGCATCTTTAGCAGGATGGGGGTAGGGTTGTAGAAAAATGAAAAAGAAAAAGTCAGAGAGTCCTGATTATCTGGGTTTTGATGACTGGAGTCTCCACAGAGTTGCCAGGTTTTAGAGAGAAGTGAATTCCCAATTGTACCAACATACTCATTAGTGAATTGACCACTTAGAAAAATCAGTCCCCATTCAAAATCAGGTCCCACTTAGTGCTAGCATCTTCGTCAACATCATTGCAAATCTTTAGTGGATTCTTGTAAAATGCAGTCTTATAAATATACTTTATAAGTTGATTATAAAATAAATTTTGAAATTTTCCAAAAAATGGAAGATTTTATGAAGTTTTTAAAAAAGAGCTGTGGAAAAACTACTGAATCACATGCAGAATTATTGTAAACTAGAGGCCTGATGCATGAAAATTCGTGCAAGAGTAGGCCTTCCTTACCCCAGCTGCCAGCACCGGCTTCCCTCTGGCACCTGGGACCCTGGCTTTCCTCCGCCAGCCGCCAGCAGGCACCTGGGACTCAGACTGGCTTCCCATGGGCCTCGGCTTTGTCAGAAAGGATGTCCGGACATCCGGAAGGTCATTCAGATGTCTGATCTAATTACCATATTACCCTTTTATTATTACAGACAGTCCTCGGTTATGTAGTACTTGACGTACGTAGTTTTATGGTTACATGGTTACGTTGCCATCTCCCATTTATTTATAAAAAGGAAAAAAGTTCCATCATTTCGACGTTTGTACATATGTGCTTTATGTTTTTTATTATTTACTGTATTTACCACGAGTAAAGGTCAGGAATTGTTATCTTTCTTTTAAACATTTTTTATTGTTTCACTTCATTATTGCTGTGTATGTGCTCCATGTGAATGACGTAGGTGCTTATGTAGGTGGGTTCCGACTTACAGCGAAAATCGTGTTACGTTTTGCCATAGGAATGGATCTCCGATGTAACCCGAGGACCTACTGTATAGATAATGATGTGGCAGAAACATAACTAGGCAGTATTTGAGGAAGAAGAAATCCTTATGGATTTCGGTCTAGGCATTACAGAAGAGAATGCCATGACCCAAGGTCTCAAGGAATATTGATTAAAAACACTTGAATTTGACAAAAATAACCCTCTTCATTATTATGCTGAAAAAGTCAAACTTAATGTGAGGTATGCTCTGAAATCATGTGATTTTGTTGAAAAATTAAACTGGGAAGGGGGTAGGAGGGGGGAGCAAAACACATTTCATTCTTCACTTTAAGAATTAGTGCAGTCATATTTAAAACTCATATTTTTCAAATGTAAGTAAACCTCACTTATTTTCATAATAAAATCCAAGTTAAAATATTTTAAAAGAAATTTGGTCCCCACTTTAAGAGAATTCAGGGAAATGGACCTTTTCAGGTATCTTTGATGTTAAATAAGACAGAACTTCTGTAAATGTTCTCTTTTCACTGGACCACATGATTTCATATGAGGTTGGAAGTGCTCAGCAGAAAGCATATGGTAGAGAAGCACAACTTTGTCCTTGTGGTGGTGTTAAAATATATCCACACATTTCTGAGTGCTCCTCTCTTCATTTCTTCTTGAGTGTGGGTGGGTCATGGACTTGCTTCTAACAAGTAGAATAAAACAGAAGTAGTAATGGGTATACTGGGTGGAATATATATTCCTCCAAAGAGAAAATTCATGTCTACCCAGAACCTCAGAACCTGACCTTATTTGGAAATGGGAACTTTGCAGATGCAATTACCGTATTTTCCTGCATATAAGACGACTTTTTAACCCAGGAAAATCTTCTCAAAAGTTGGGGGTCGTCTTATACACCGGGTATCGTCTTATGGGGCAGGTACTGAAACTTCTGAGCCGGACTGGAAAATCTGCGGTCGCCGCATACGGTGGGGGCAGCTCAAAAGTGGCCGCACTCCATTCATTTCAGCAGAGCCAGATGGAGACCACAAGTGTCTCTGGTCGGCTCCTTTTTGTGCCACATACAGTCTCTGTCTGGACTTTTTAACCCAGGAAAATCTTCTCAAAAGTTGGGGGTCATCTTATATGCCCAGTCGTCTTATACGCCAGAAAATACGGTAGTTAAGATAAGGTCATTGTGGATTAGGATGGGTCCTAATGCAATGACTGGTATCCTTCTAAGAAATCAGGGAAGATAGCTGTGTTCAGATGGAGGCAGAGCCTGGAGTGGTGTATCCAAGGCATGCCAAGCTACCAAAATCTGGGAAGAGGCAAGGAAAGAGTCCTCTCCTAGAGTCTTTAGGCCCTGATGAGACCTTCTCAACTCCAGAAGTATGAGAAAATACTTTTCTATAGTTGTAGGCACCCAATTTGTGGTACTTTGTTATGGCAGCTCTACAAGACCAGATTGGGATGACTTTAGAGACTACATCATAAAAGGCACTGCAGCTTCCTCTTGGCTCCTTCTCTCTTGGATCTCTCACTCTAGGGGAAGTTAGCTGTTACGTCATGAAGATATGCAATAGCCTATAGGGAGGTCCCCATGATGACAACTGAGGCTTCCTGCCAATAGCCATGGGAGTGAGTCATCTTGACCTTCCAGCCCCAGTCAAGCCTTTGCATGACTACAGCTCTGGCCCACATCCTGGCTTCACCTACCAGAGAAACCCTGAACCAGAACCCCAACAAAGCTGCTTCTAAATGTCTGACCCACAGAAACTGTGTGATAATAAATATTTATTGTTTTAAGCCACTGAGCCGTGGCATGGTTTATTATTATTATTATTATTATTATTATTATTGTTATTATTAATAGGGGCCTGGTGCACAAAATTTGTGCACTGGGGGGGGGGGGTTCCTCAGCCCAGCCTGCACCCTCTCACATATTGGGAGCCCTCAGGGGATGTCGTATTGATGGCTTAGGCTTGCTCCCTGCTCCCCTTGGGGAGTGGGCCTAAGCCACAGTCTGGCTTCCCTTTCACAGGGGACCAGGCTAATCAGGGGAAGCCACCAGCCCCATCACCCCACTGCTGCAGCCACTGCCAGTCACTATAGCCACCAAGGTGTTTTCATCAACACAGACTCCAGTCCCTTCACCATGAAGAAATGACACCTTTCTTTAGGCATTTTCCAGATGTTTTTCATAGGTTATGACATTTCTTTCTTTCTTTTTTTTATCCTTACCTGAGGATATGTTTCCATTGATTTTTAGAGAATGTGGAAGAGAAGGGAAAAACAGAGAGAAACATCAAAGTGAGAGGAACACTTTGATTGGTTGTCTCCTGCATATGCTCTGACCTGGGCCCCAGCCAGGGAGAAGCCTGAAAACTAGGTACATGCTCTTGCTCAGAATTGAACCCAGACCCTGCAGTCAGCAGGCTGAGGCATTATGCACTGAGCCAAACTGGCTAGGGCAGGATATGACATTTCTTAGCCTTCCAGCAGTGGACTTTCATTTTTTTCTCCAGGAGAGTGGTGGAAAAACCCTAGATCGCCTTTTTGGATTCTTATTACCCAAGTAACTAAGAATATTACCAGTGGCATAGAGGGAGCTTAGCCAATGAGTGGTAAGAAAAGGTGTTTCCTCTGTAGTTCACTCTGATCACCAGCTCCACCCCTGCCCCTCCAATCCCAGCTCCATCCCTGCCCAGGCCTATAACCTCTGGCTAAGGATGTAGGCCTGGGCAGGAGAACCCCAAGCTCCTCCAATCACCAGCTTCACAGAGCCCAGGCCTCTACAATCACTGGCTCTGATCCTGCCCCGTCATTACCGGCTCTGCCCTTGCCCCACTGGCAGCCTCTGGCCAAGGCTACAGGCCTAGGCAGAGGATCCCCAGACCCCTGCGATCACCAGTTCTGCCCCTACCCCACTACAGCCTCTGGCCAAAACTACACGCCTGGGCAGGAGACCCCCCCAGGCCCCTGCCATTGCTGGCTCCACCCTTGAGCCTCTGGCCAAGGCTACAGGCCTAGGCAGGGAACCCCCAAGCCCCTCAGATCACTGGCTCTGCCCCTGCCCAGGCCCAGAGATCTCGGGCTCCACCCCCGCCCCACTGCAGCCTCTGGCGAAGGCTGCAGCCTTGGGCAGGGGACCCAGAGACCCCTGCTTTGCCGGCTCTACTGGTGCCTAGACCCCTACAATCACAGGGTCCACACCTGCCCATCTGATTGCTGGCTCTGCGATCTCCGGCCTTGCCCCTGCCTAGGCCTGAGGCCTCTGATCCAGGCCTAATGCCTGGGTAGGGCACTCTCATACCCCTCCAATCACTGGCTCTGCCCCTGCCCCTTCTGATCACTGGCTCTGCCCTTGCCCATGCCTGAGGCCTCTGGCGAAGGCCTGTGGCCTGGGCAGGGGACACCCAGCCCCCTCTGATTGCCTGTTCTGCCCTTTGGGCCCCGCCACCTGCCTGGCTAACAGGCCTGACCACTTCAGTGGTGGGGCTGAGCCAGACTGGGTACTGCCATCTTGTGGCCATGGGGGAGGCCATATTTGTGATAGAGTGACACCTAATTTGTATATTACTCTTTTATTAGATAGGATTTTTAAAAAATGTTTTTATTTGATTTCAGAGAGAGGAAGGAAGAGGGAGAGAGAGAAAAACATCAATGATGAGTCATTGATGGGCTGCCTCCTGCATGCTTCCTACTGGGGATCGAGCTACAATCTGTGCATGTGTCCTGACCTGGAATTGAATTGTGACCTTCTGGTTCATAGATCAACGCTCAACCACTGAGTCATGCTGACTGGCAAGATTTTTTTATGCAGCAGCAAACAACAAATACCTTTGTTCCCTCATATCTAATTTCCCCACCTCCAAAGTTCCTGAAGATCCAACTGCAATCAAAATATATTTAGAATTGAACAGAAATTTCTTCTCCCAAGGCTATTAAAATTCAAAATTCTCCATAACTTCATTTCCACTGCTTATCTACTAGTTATTTCTGGTAGATTCAAATGTGAGTTTCTTTTCTTCCATTGAACTCTCTCACTCACTAAGTTCTATCATCTCTGGGATGTAAGATTCTCTACATAAAGGGTGGTTGCCATTTTCATAAATGAGATTTATTAGCTTAATTACCTTAGATATTTAAAAAATGCTCTGAAGCTTCTTCTGTCTCCTTGGAAAATGCCCTTGGGTGCAGATTCCAATACTGGCATTCTCTTCAGGAAGATTCAGAGGATGTTCAATGTCTCTGGCCTCTCTGATTTCTTGGCAAGACCAATGAGGGCAGCTCTGATGCTCCAGAAGCTTTGCCAGTGAGCAGACTAAGGAGGGAGGAAGTCTCTGAGAATGGAGCAGATAGAAAAGAACTACCACCAGGATGCAACACCAAGAGCCAGGCACTGGTCATTGCCTGATATAATATCTTTATGCAGGACCTGCAGTGCATGAAGGTAGGCACCAGGCTCAGGATGGGCAGAGAAAGAAGAATAAGGTAAGGATGCATCATTGTCCATCAGGTAGATAAAGCTACGATAAGATCATTACAATAATGGAAATATGTATAATGTCCAACAAAACCAAGAGGAGATGAGGTGACCTTGCCAGATGTTTGTTTGTTTGTTTATTATTTACTTATTTTTATTTCTAGAATCTGTTTGCCTGCAGGTTTCTTTGCCATGGAACTTGTATAAGAACCACCTTCAAGGTGATGATGGCAGTTGTTCAATGTTGAAGGAGGAGGAGAAGGGACAGAGGACGAGAGGCAAATCCATACTCATTTGGGGCTTAGTACTACCGGTTCACACTCCCAGGGCGAATGAACAGGCTCAGATGAACACCTGTGTGTGAAAATCCTGACCCGGGGGCTCTCTGCGGTGGGAAATGCCAGCTAATCTTACATGCCAGCTGTGGTGCAATGTTCTCAGTGTTTTACAAATACCACTCATTAAACCCTCATAACAACTTAAAGAGGCAGGGACTGTTATTTTCCCCATTTTATAAACAAAGAAACTGAGGTATAAGAGAGGCAGAGCTGGATTCAAACCCCAGCAATTTTGTCTTCAGACTATGCCTCTCCATAGTAACCCCTCACCTGTCCTGAACGTCAGCAACAAGGATGTTTATTCTTCACTCCAGCTGATTCAGAATTCTGATGAAATATAGCAAAATGTCCAGCCTTTTAAGCAAACCATACAGTTCTAATGCTGGTGAACTTGCTATTACAACCCAAGTCTTCTTGTGTGTGCTTGGTGGCTATGTTAAAAATCAGGCAATCAAGAATAGGTAGATTCAGATGTTTTTAAGTTGAAATAAATTTTAGTATAATAGTTTGGAATGCAGTACATTAGGTTGCTCCTAATTGTTGGGGGGTGGGGGGAGGGGGGAGGGGAGGCAGACCAGCTGATTGTGCGATGGCATGGACCATTCAGCTTATGTAGTACACCTGGGACCCTTCTATCAGGCTTTGCCCATCCTCAAGGGAATCTATGCAGCCCATCACAGGTTTACTTTAAATGTCAGCTGCTAAGAAAAGGAGAGATTCGGAGTCTTACATCAGCGGGACTGGACCAGCCCTTCCCTCTGTAATCTGGGGCTCCCGATGATTGTGTAAGTACAGAAAATTCTTAACCCGTGTAAGAATGAGAGAATCAGACAATGGATACTGCAATATTTTCTCTCTTGGGGAAATCTCTGCAGAGTGCAAATGAAGCAGGAGGCTTCCTAGGGACCCCCAGTCTTTCCTCGAGTTGCAAATTTGCCTTGTGGCGGGGGTGGCACAGCTTTCAAGGAGCTGAGCGTGCTGAATGGATGATTGAATATTCAGAGACACACAGAACACTACAGTTCTTTTATGTCCATCATGGGGGTACAGCCTCGCATGGAATCTCCCCAGCCTGTTTTCAATGTCTTGATCCACTGGGGTTATGATCATAATGTATTTTGATCCCATTTTAAGAGGCACCATTCCCTGGCCTCCCCTCCCCTCTTATAAAATCTCTGAAGTCGGTATGTGTTAGCACCTTCCAGTCGCTGTCATCTTGGTGGTACATGAAATAAGTGTTTCTTATGAGGGCTGAGGCCTTGGGAGTCAGTGACTAGGGTGTTTGTGAAGCACACCAGGGTACACGCATGAAGTGGCTTGGCTGGAGCTCCTGTGTCCCAGTCACACCCGTGATTCCCTCGTGACACTAGGAAGGTATGGTTGCCTCCTCCAGTCTCAGCCACCCTGTCTGTAAACACCACCTTCCTGAGGTGACGCTTTTGTGGGCTCTCTGTGAGTCCATAAAGCCCTCCCTATATAGGATGACAGCAGAGAATCTTAGTCACCGCTGCTGGTTTTTCAGGGCCAGGGCTTGGGGGAGGGGAGGGAGGCACTTATTTACTTTGTTCACAAAACTTAAGGAGCATCCAAATCTCAGTGATCAGGACACACAACACTTCCATGCACTATTTTTAAGAAGTCAAAATGAATGACAAAAGAATCCAGGAAGACAAAGGGAAACACGTTAAACAAAGACAGGACCTGGCCTTTCACCTGGATGATGCACCTTATGCCTTACCCTCCTCTGTGCCCTGGGGGATCCCTTCTTGATTTTCTTCAAATATTGCATTAAAATATACCTCAGTTCTCAGTTTTTTGGTGTCCCCTTAAATTTTGCACCCGAGGCTAGCACTTCACTTTCTTCACCCTCGTCCTGACTCTGCTTGTGTTTCTGAGGCCGTGCTGATGGTAGCGCTCCCTTCATGCCTGTGCTCATTCACTTGGCCAGCCCCGATCTGGGCCAGGTGCTGTGCCCGCCTCTGGGGAAACAGTGATGAGACACAGCACTGGCCTGTGGAGAACAATGACACACCGACAGGTGCCCTGTATATTCCTTAGGGGTGTTGCAAACGCACCCATTCATTGATTCATTCCACAACGGACCTCCTCTGTCTTATTCAGGTACATGATATGTACCAGGTACAACAGGAAATTCAGGAAGAGAAGTGTCACGCCTTTGTGGGTCGCTATTTCCCCCAAACACTCATTGGCAGTGGCCTACCAGGGGGAGGTAAGGAGAGATCTTTAGGAATTTCAAAATTGCAATGGCTGCATCAAACGCGGCGCCTCGCACAGTGCCTGCACCTTAACATTGCGGACCAGTAGTTCTATTGCTAGCTTCACCCAGTGGCCAGATAAGTTTATATTGAATGAGTATGAAAAACGTCTTACATAAATGTTAAAGGCACGCCTTAAAATTAAGTACCCATTGCATTTTGAAGTTATTTATTACATGTTCTTACAAGCTAGTATCTTTTTAAAGTATGATACTTCGTAAAACACTGGGTAATATGAAAACACAAGAATTCTCGTGATCCGTCCGCAATGTGTTAGGACACACTAAATAGGTAAACGATTGTGAAATGACTCTTCAAACTGATGAATTTCTGTAAGTAAGATGAAGATGGTGAACTTAGACTCTCCCCTTGTTTGCCCTGGATGCCTGGCTTAGTGCAATGGAAGAACCAGACTTCGCAGTCGGCAGATCTAAGCTTTAAACTTGGTTTCACCACTTATCTGTGTGACCTTGGTCAATCTGCTTGATCTTTCTGAAACTGCCACCCTGAATAAGGTTAATAGCGCCAAACCTGCAGATCCACGGTGAGTCTGGCTCATTGGAGATACTCTGTAGAGTACCTCTTTCCTTCCCACTTTGTTTTGGAACTTGCCGGGGGTGCAGATCAGAAAGCCCAAATCGGACCCCCGGCAAAGAAAACCATCGGGGAAGGGACCAGTGGGATTTCACGGCTGCTTTCATGCCCAGGGCTCCGACCACACCGAGAATGGAAACAGTCTATTTCTCTGCGTTGATACCTTGTAAGCAAGTTGGCTGTGGGCTCTGAATAATTCAAGTCCATTCCCACCAGACGGTCACAAACGCACTGGCTTCCCCAGGAGAGACGCCAATCTGGGGCCTGGAGAAACGTGGGCCTGAGACCTGCTTCAGGGACAGGGAAACACGTGTGTGAGCGGGGGAGTCCCGAGCGCTACAGCAGAGATGCAAATTGGGGCCGTGTCATGAAAACAAAAGTTAAGCCATAAAAATGTCACTTCATATGCAATTTAAGAGAGATCGATGAGAAATAAACTTTAGGAAACTGCTCACATCTATCAGTGCATTACAGGTGCCTAGCAAAACATTTCTGCGAAAATATGCAGTGCAGTGTATGTATAAATCTGCGTTGAGTTTTATGGTTCCATACACACCGTTATAATGTACATAAAACAGAGGAACACGGAGAACCAGTTCGCTGCTTTAACCCACGGTGGTCAAATGAACTTGGAATAATCCATCGCGGTTACACAGCCTCAAACATATATAATCACCATCTCTCAAGGATCCAAGAGGCAAGGGCAGGTCTGGTCACATTCATTTTACAGGATGGTAGGTGGGTGGGGAACAGAGTAAGGTTTTTTAAAATATATTTTTATTGATTTCAGAGAGGAAGGGAGAAGGGTAAGAGAGAGAGAGAAACATCAATGATGAGAGAGAATCATTGATTGGCTGCCTTCTGCTGCCCCATACTGGGGATTGAGCCTGCAACCCGGGCATGTGCCCTGACCAGGAATTGAACCATGACCTCCTGGTTCATAGGCTGATGCTCGACCACTGAGCCACACCAGCCAGGCCAGACTAATATTACTTGACCACGTGCAATGGACCAGGTTTCTGTTAAGCACATTACATCCATTATCTCACTTCAGCCTCACTCCATACCCCAATTCTATGAGACAGGTGCTACTGTCCCCATTTCACAGATGGGAGAACTGAGACCCATCTGTGAGTTACATAAGCAAGGACACAGAGGCAGCAGACACTGCACCAGAATGGAAGCCACTTGCAAACACGGGTCTTATACACCATTCCACTCTCAGCTCTTAGAAGAGCACTTGGCACATAGTGAGTGCTCAATCAATATCTGTTGAGCAAGTGAGTGGAGATGGAAAACCCAGGTTCAGCTGAATCTGTCTGGCACAGGGTCTTTGCAGTGCTGAGAGGAATGATTGGAGCAGCTCGCCTGGGCAGAGGCGAGGACCCATGGAATGAGAATGGCAGCCTCTGAGAGGGCAGGTTATGGAGACCGCTTGGGAAAGCCCTCAGTTTGAGGAGCACGCTGCCTCTCCTCAGCAGTGCCTGCCCAGAGCTTTTCCCTAACCCAAGCTCTACTAAATGGCCCTACTTTGTACTCCCACAGTAGCCCAGAGCAGCAACGTGGGGGCCCCACTGAACCTAGAATAAAGCATGATGCTCAGAGGCACCCGTTCCAAGTCTCAGCCCTGCCACTTATGAGAGATAAGACCTTGGAGATGACCCCAACACCCTTCAAACCTCAGTCCCTTGTCTCTGAAAATAGTACACTAACTCCCGTCCTATTATCTTCAGGCTGGCCACGGCTCTGCACAAGTCCACAGGTTGTAACCTTCAATGTGAGTGGTGGCCACACAGCAGTCTTGCTCCTGGATGAAGCGCAGGAGAAAGAAGCCACTCACAGAGCCGGAAACACCTGCGTCCAAATCAGCTCTGCCACCTGCAGGCTGTGCAGTCTTGCTTCAGTGTCCTCACTTGTAAACAGGAACAAAAGGAATATATATGTACCTGATAGGGTTCTCCTGAGGCTAAAATGAGTGAACACATGCAAAGCACTTAGAAGGCATATGGGAAGGGCTGGAGAAATATTTTATTGTTATATTATAATATACTAGGGGCCCGGTGCACAAAAATTTGTGCACTCGGGGCGGAGGGAGTTCCTCAGCCCGGCCTGTGCCCTCTCACAGTCTGGGACCCCTCAGTGGATGTCCTATGATGGCCCCAGTCCTCCTGTGTGTGTATACCTGCTGGGGACCTGCCCCCAGGCACACCATCAAGGCTTGGAGCAGGCACCCCCTCTATGTTGATGTCTCAGACTCTTGCCCTCCCCTGCATGTTGTTCTCTTTTTTGAGCTGTGGCCAGGGCTGGGTGCTGCCTGCCTCCCAAGCTTGCCTACTGCCCATCTTCCTCCAGCCACCAGAAAGCAGGGAAAACCCCCCTTGTGGT